>JAJJKW010001732.1:0-36581 GCA_023805745.1 Isotricha sp. YL-2021b | reverse complement strand
TAATTATAAAAATACTCTAAAAGAAGAAAATAATAATAATAATATTCCTGAAGAAAAAAATAATAATATTCCTGAAGAAAATAATAATAATAATATTCATGAAGAAAATAATTATAAAAATACTCTAAAAGAAGAAAATAATAATAATAATATTCCTGAAGAAAAAAATAATAATATTCCTGAAGAAAATAATAATAATAATATTCATGAAGAAAATAATAATAATATTCCTGAAGAAAATAATAATAATAATATTCCTGAAGAAAATAATAATAATAATATTCTTGAAGAAAAAAATAATAATATTCCTGAAGAAAATAATAATAATAATAACCCAAAAGAAAAAAATAATAATAATAATTCTAAAGGAGAAAGTTCTGAAAAAGAAAATAATAATAATAATATTCCTGAAGAAAAAAGTATTAATATTCTTGATGAAGAAAATATTAATAATAATCCAAAAGAAGAAAATAGTTATAATAATAATTCAAAAGAAGAAATTAGTAATAATATTCCTGAAGAAGAAAATAATAATAATAATTATGAAGAAGAAAATTCTGAAGAAGAAAATAATAATAATTATGAAGAAGAAAATAATAATATCAATAATGATGAATTTAAAAATAGCAGCAGCAATGATGAAGAAAATAAAAACAATAATTTTGATGAAGATGATAAAAATGATAATATTAATGAAGATTTTAATATGAAAAATGATGATAATGATAATGATAATGTTAATAATTCGAAGAATAATGAGGAAATTCCAAAAAACAAAGATTACGATTTAGATGAAGAATTTAAATCTAATTATTTTTATTAAATAAAATTATTTGAATAAATTGATTAATAAGTATTAATAATTTTTATTTATTATAATTACTTATACTTGATTCTTCTAAAGCTAATCTTCTAAATTTATTTAAATCATTAATAATATTATCTCCATATGAATCATTTATTGAATTACTGACTCTAAGAGAATTATTAAAACTTTGATTTTTTTTTGTTGAAATATTTTGATATTTACTTTTTTTAATATTTATGTTATTCATATTGTCATTACTTTCAAAAAAATTTAATTTATTTTGAAGTTCTTGTGTTTCATGGATATCTTTATAATCATCTAAATTTAATTTTTCATTTGATTGTTTTTCATTTTCTACAATATTATTTAAAATTTCTTTATCTAGTTCAAAATCTTCTTTATAATTTTCTTCTTCTGATTCTTCTTTTTTTATTGTATCTTCTTTTTGATTAAAATTATTATCATCACTTATATAACTTGAATTTCTACTTTTATAATTACATTTATCTTCATCTAATTCATCATTTAAAATATAATCATCTGAAATGTTATTATTTTTATCATTAAAATTATCATTCTTATTTTTATTATTACTATTATTATTATCTTTACTATTATTATTATTATTAATTTTATTAAAATCATTATTAATATATTTACCATATTTATTATTCCTTTCATTTGTTTTCATTAAACTAATTGATTTTGAATTTAATAAATTTTGACTATTCATATAATTATTATTAAAATCATAATTATTATTAAAATTATTTGCAATATTTTTTTCAAATTCATCAAATATATTTTTATTACTACTTTTTATTGAACCTTCATTTTTTCTTAATGTTTCATCAATGAAATTTACAGTTATATTTTGTTCATCTTTTTCAATATTTATATTTTTAGCATTTTCAATTTTATCAATAAGTTTGCTTTCTTTTGTGGTGTTATTATCTTTATTAGTTAAATTATTAACATTTATTTCATTTTCATTTTTTTCAATATATATATTAGGCATTAAAAATTCCTCTTCTGGTATATTATAAACAATTTCACTTTTATCTTTTGAAAATTCACTATTATTTTGTTTACTTAATTTATTTACTTTTAAATTACTATTATCATTTATAATATTTTTATTAATATTATCATTAATTATATTATCATTTTCATTATTATTATTATTTTCACTTATTTTATTTTTACTATAATTATTATTATCTTTCCAAGTTGTATAAAATGATTTATCATTTGAATTTTGATTTTGATTTTTTTTAACAACTAATTTACTCCAACCTGATAATTCTGGATTTTCTTTGCTATTATTATCTTGAAAAATAGATTTTCTGATTTCTTCATATTTTGATTTATAATTACAATCAACTAACTTTTTATTTATAGAATCTTCAATAGGAT
This sequence comes from Isotricha sp. YL-2021b, assembly GCA_023805745.1. Classification (NCBI taxonomy): domain Eukaryota; phylum Ciliophora; class Litostomatea; order Vestibuliferida; family Isotrichidae; genus Isotricha; species Isotricha sp. YL-2021b. Next base: position 34,357 of record JAJJKW010001732.1, on the reverse strand, counting down.
TTGGTTCTTCTTTATTATATGAATTATTTTCATTATAATTTATTTTTTTTGGTGAAATTGGTTTTTCTAATTCCTGAATTTTTTTTTCTAAAACTGCATTTAAATAATCATCAAATTTGTAATTTAAATTTTTTTTCCCTATTTTATTTTGAAAATCTTCCTGACAATTTTTTAATTTTTTACTCATTTCATCTCTTTCACTTAATAATGCTTGTTTCACATTTTCTTGTTGATTTTTTTTATTTGAAGGAGATAATTTATAATTATCTATATTATTTTCATATTGATTGATTAAACTATAACAATCTTGATAAAATTTTTCAATTATTTGTTGTTGATAATTTAAATTTTGATTATTCATGTTATTATTATATTGAGAATTCATTTGATTTGGAATTATTTGATTTTCTTCATTTATACTATTTACACGAAAATGACCACTTTGTTGTATATTTTGATAATTTATATTATTTTGACTACTATTCATCATATTATTATAATTCATTTCTTTGTTATTATTCATTATATTATTATAATTCATTTCTTGATTATTATAGTTAATCATATTATTATAATTCATTTCTTGATTATTATTATTATTATTATTATTATTCATTATATTATAATTCATTTCTTGATTACTATTATTATTCATTATATTATAATTCACTTCTTGATTATTATTATTATTATTCATTAAATTATAATTCATTTCTTGATTAGTATTCATCATATTATTATAATTCATTTCTTTAATATTATTATTTTTAATTATATTATAATTCATGTCTTGATTATTATTCATCATATTATTATAATTGATCATATTATTATAACTCATTTCTGAATTATTATTCACCATATTATTATAATTCATTTCTGGATTATTATAGTTTATCATATTATTATAATTAATATCTTGAAATTGAGTTTGATAACCTTTATTAAAACCACTCATATGTGTATTATCTTGAATATTAATATTCATATTTGGTGAAGTTGTATATAAATTATATTGAGGTAATACTTTATTTTTTTCCTTTAAATTAATATTATCATGAACATTTAAATTTTTATTATTTTTGCTTTGCATTGCCATTAATTCTCTTTGTTTTTCCATTTCCTCCCTTTTATTTTTTTCTTCAAGTTCTTTTTTGATTTTTTCTTCTAATCTTATATCTTCTTCAATTTTCTTTTTTTTTTCTAATTCTTTCTTTAAATTTTTTTCTTTGATTTGTTGTTCTAATTCAAGTTGATATTGTTTTTGTTTATATTTTTTATTATTTCTCTTAATAACTTCTTCACTCATTCTATTATTATTATTATTAAAAGATCCCATTACATTTAAAAAAGAAGCACTTTCTATATTATTATTATATCTCATTGGTTGATAACTACTCATTGGTCTTTGATGAATATTATATACTAAATTATTTTCAGAATAATTTCGATAATTATCATATTCATTCTGAGGTACATTTAATTGTTCATTTAAATAATTTTGAGAATAAAGATTATATTGAGAAGTATTTGAACGATTAATCATATTATTAAAATTTTGTTGATTTGGGTAATTGTAATTCATTTTTTTTTATTATTTTGATTATTTTACTTCTATTTTTAATTTTTTATAATAATTTTATAAAGAAATTATTTTTTAAAAAAATGAAAAATTTATCTTCAACAAATTATTTTTATACAACAAAAAATAGAAATATTATTGGTCAAGGAAATAAAGAAGTTAATAACACCTTTATAAAAAAAGGAAATTTATATAAACCTCATAGTTCATTAAATGTTCTTTGTAATACACAATATAATGATAATATTTCAAATATGAATAGACAATTATCAAATATTTCTTTAAATGATAAACAAATATTGAATATTTCTAAAATAAAAGTAAACTCAAATAATAATTCAATTAGGGAGAGTTATAAATATAATAATTTTATAAATCAAAATTATCATTATCAAATTATTTATAATGAATCAATAAACTTTTTTCCGCCTCGAAAAATAAATATTGGAAATAATTCTTTTAGAAAAGAAGACTTAATAAATGATAATATTAAATTAAAAGAAAATATCAAATTTTTATTAAATCAAATTAAAAAATACCAAAAAATAGGAGTTTCAATTGAGACAGAAAATGAAAATAATTTAATTCAAGAATTAAGAGCAGAAATAATTGCTTTAAGACAATATATAACAGAATATGAAAATAAATTAAAAACTACAGAAGAAAAATTCACAAATACACTAAGAGAAAATTTATATTTAAGAAATTATTTAAATCAAAAAAAAATATTTGAAATGGAAAATAAGATTAATATAGAATATTTATCCCAAAATGTTCCAAAAAAGGAAAATTTAATTAAAGAAACAAAAATGAAAAATTTTAAAAGATTTCATTCTTTAAGTCAAGGAGAAGATTTAAATGTATTTTTAAAAAATGAAAAATTTCTTTCAAGAGGTTCTTCAACAATTTTCAGTAAAAAACAACTTTTTAATTATATTGCAAATAATACAATTTCTTCAAAAGAAAGTGATTCAGAACTTTCAATAAATGAAAATAATAAAAATAATAAGATAAAAAATAATGATAATAAAATTGAAAATAATATTAATTTAACAGCTGATCATTTAAATATTGATAATAAACCAAATTTATCATCAGAACCAGAAATTTTATATAAAATCTCAAATAATAATAATAATTTATCTAAAGGACTAAAATATAAAAATTTATTATATTATTTTGATGTAAAAAATTATAAATTTAATCGTAAAAATTATTTAGAAGGTTCATCCTCATTTAATTTAGCATTTAATGTAACAGAAAATCATTCAAATGATATAGGATTATCAATATTTAATGGGTATTTAATAATAACAGGAAAGAAAACAGATCATTTTTTTTTTTATAATTCAAAAGATAATCTTATGTATGATTTATGTAATTTAAATCATAATCATTGTAAAGGAAGTTTAATTAAAATAAATAATAATATTCTATTATGTTTAAGTGGAATGACAAGTATATATGTTGAGATGTATAAAGTTAAAGAAAATAAATGGAGTACTATTTCAAAAATGAATAGACCTCATAGTGAAAGTTCATATATTATAATTAATAATAATACTTTATATTCATTTTTTGGATTTGATTATGAATTAAATAGATATATTGATTTTATAGAATATTTTAATTTAAATAAATTAAATGATAAAAATGAAAAATGGAAAAAAATAAAATTACCATCTGATATTAGCATTAAATCACATAGTATATTTTTATTAAATAATAATAATGAGTCAAATAATCAAAAATTATATATTGTTGGAGGTTCTAATTCTTTAATTATTAATACTGGTTATATTGAAATTGAAATAAACGATAAAAAAAAAGAAATAGTACAATGTAAATGGGAAAATTATTTTTTTAGTAAAAATTCGTTAAAACGTATAAAAGAAGAAGAAGAAAAAAAAATATTTTTCTCTTCTTCTTTTTATACTTCTTTTAATAATAAATTAAAGGTTTTTTATTCTTATAATCTTGATAATGATTTAAATGCTCATATCATTTTTCATAATGATTTAAAACATGAAATCAAGAAAAATACAATAAAATTATAAATAATTTTTTTTATCATAATATATTTTTTTAAGAAAAATAATATAAATATTAATTTATATTAATTTTAAAATGTCAAGAACTCCTAAAAAAGATAAAGTAAAAATTCAGGTTAAAAAAATAAAAGAAATAAGTTCTTTATTTCCAAAAAAGATTATTTATTCAAATGAAAAAATTCTTAGAAACTTCATTTATTCCCTCATTTCCTTTCTTTCCAATAATTCTAAAGAAAAAATAATGAAAAAGCAATTTAATTTAGTTGAAAAATTTTCAATTTATCATCTTTAATAAATACTTCATTAAAGAATTTTAAATTTATTATGTTCATTTAATAATATTAATTCAAAGATAAAAATATTAAAATTTATAACAAAATAAATAAAAATTTTTCCCATTATTTAAATTATGGATTAAATACAAATTGTGATAAATATTCTTTTCTTTAAACAAAGAAAAAATAAAATTTGATTTAAATGAATAAGATTGATTTTAAAAAAGATATAATTAAAGAAAAGAAAAATAAAGAAAACTAACATAAAATGAATAGAGTTAAAACAGAAAGAAGTTTAATTAGAAAACAACAAATCGAAACATTTAAGAAATTAAAAAAGAAAATAAAAATAATGATAGAAAATATAGAAGTAAAAGTAATATTAGAAAAAAAAACTATAACTAAAACTAAAATAAATTCAATATCTCCTTTTAAAACTAATAAAAGTTTTGTTTCAAATAATGGAAAATCTTATACTGATATAAAAGTTAGAAATAAAAAAAGAAAAAACTTAATAAAGTAAGAAAAGAAAAAAGTAAATTACCAACAAAAAAAGAATACCCAAATCATAAAACTAAAACTCCAAAAAAAAAATATAATTGAATTATAAAAATATAATATAAAGAGTATTATTATTAGATGACGAACAATATTATTATATGATTATATAAATAGATAAATAAATTAAAATAATTTAATTATAATTTCTTTTTTTAAACTTTTAATATTTTTTTTATAACAAATTAAAATAAATAAAAAATGAAATCTAGACAAATAAGACCATATTCATCATATCCAATGAGAACTCAAAAAAATACAACAAAAGAAAATAGATTAAATAGTGCAACAAATCATTATGGAAATTTAACATATAGAAATCTTCCATCTCCTCATTCAAGACCGAAAACATCAATGCAAGATATAAATAATATGACATTATTTAAAAAAAGTAAAAAAGATGCAAAATTAGATGTTTTAAATTTAATAATAGAAACAAATCCTAAAAAATATAATTTAGATAAAATTGGAAATAAAATAAAAGAAATAAATCCAATGTTTACTGAAGGTTCATTTTATTCATTACAAAGGCCAAAATTTAGTAAAAATACAAAAGAAACATATTATAAATATAATATATTATATGGTTCAGAAACAAATAATTTAATAAGAACATATTCTCCAAAAATGAGACCAATGAGTTCTTCAATAACAACATTTAGAAAAAATATGGTATTAACCGAAGATAGAGATTATGAAGTTTTTACAGAAAAAGAAATAGAAAATTTAGCAATAAATAAATGTAGAGATATAGGAATAGAAGTAAGAAATAATATGATATATAAATTTAAAGAATTATGTAAAGCAAAATGTAAGAATAGAAAAGTAGATTTTTCTCAATGTAATTTGGGTTATTATTCATGTCAAATAATATCAAGAATAATATTAAAAGATAATAGAATAGCAGTTTTAAATTTATCAAATAATAATATAGGAAATAAAGGAGCAGAATTATTAGCAAATGCAATAAAAGATACATCAAGTTTAGTTGCATTAAATCTCACTTCAAATTCTATTACATATAAAGGAGGAGATGCTTTATTAAAATCTTTAAAAAATCAACAAAGTATTGTAGATTTTAATATAAGTTCTTCTGAAGGAACTAATAGAAATAGAATTGGTCCTATTGGATTAAATCAAATTGAAGCTCTTTTAGCTTTTAATTTATTTTTAGAAAAATTTAATGTTGCTGGAAATGGAATTAAAAATGAAGGTATTACTAAATTATTTGATGGATTAAATAAAAATCAAACTTTACATGTTTTAGATATATCACATAATGATATTAGTTTTACTGGAATTGAATCTTCATTTCCAAAATTAAAAATATGTAAATTAATTGAATTAAATATATCTGAAAATAAAATAGGAGATGATGGTTTAAATATAATAACAGATTCATTAAAAAATTTCCCTCAAATTCATATTTTAAAAATAGCAAATTGTGGAATTGAATTTAAAGGATTTTTATATTTATGTTCTCATTTAGTAGAAATGAAAAGAATAACAACTTTAGATATAAGTGGAAATGATTTAAAACATAATAAATTTGAACAATTAAAACAATATTTTGTATCTTTTGGAATAGTCAATTTAAATATATCAAATTGTTATTTAGGTGATAAAAGTGGAAGTGTATTTGGTGAATGTTTATGTTTAAATGAAACTATTAAAAAAGTTAAATTATGTGAAAATAAAATTTCTGATAGAGGTTTTAAAAGTTTTATTCCTCTTTTTAAAACTAATAATACAATTCAAAATTTTGATGCAAGTAGAAATTTTATTACTGATGAAAGTGCAGAAGGATTTATAGAAAATATGAGATATAATCATTATTTAAAACATTTAAATTTATATGATAATCAATTAAAAAGTGAAATGGGAAATTTATTAGTTGAAATTTTAGCAAGTAATAAAACATTATTAACTATTAATGTTGGATTTAATAGAATTCCAATTAAAATTATTGATGAAATAAATAAAAAATTAAAAGTAAATTATGAAAAATTAAAATCTAAATTTGTTCCTGGATTAGAAAAACAAATAAAAGATATTCAATTAAATCCAGAAATGTTTAAATTTTTAGCAAAAAAAATAAAAGATAGTCAAACATATCAAACATATATTTCTCAAAAATTAGTAGAAGATGAAGTAATGTTTAAAGAATTAAGAATAAAAGAAGAAAAAGAATTAGAAACATTAGTTTTAGAAAGTGATGAATTAGAAAAAGATGTTGAAATACATGATAAAAAATTAAAAGAAGTTATTGAAGAAATAAAAAAAATAAAAGAAGGAATAAAAATAAAAACATCAGAAATGACAGAATCAATAGAACAATTAAGAGAAGAAATAAAAGTAAAAAGAGAATCAAATGATCAAATAAAAGATGATTTTGAAGAACAAATTAAATTATATAAAAGTGAATTTGATTTAGCAACAAATAAAAGATCTAATTTAGAAAAATCAATATTTATATTAGAAAATGGATTAAAACAAAAAATTAGAGAAAGAGAAAATGCAAAAAATAATTTAGAAAAAGATATTAAGAATGTAAGTTCTTTTGGAAAAAGTATAAAAAAAAGAGCTTCAATGCTTGGTTCTCCAGGAAAAAAAAGAACTTCTATTGTTGGAGTTGGAATTTATAATGCAAATAAAAATAGTGAAGAAATTAAAGTTGAAGAAAGTCATAATGATATTTTAATTCAATTAAAAACTACTGAAGATAAAAGTAAAAAAGGAAAAGGAAAAAATAATAAAGATGATACTAAAAGTACTAATGCTAATAATGCTACTTCGGCTAGTAATAAATAATTTTTTTTTAAATATTCAAATTATTTTAAAAAGATTTATAACTTTATTATTTTTATTTTTTTTTGGTTTATAATTATTTTTATTTTATTTATATATGTTATTTTTTATAATTTTTATTATATTTTTAAAAAATTAATTATATCAAAAAATAGTATTCGGATTTGAATAGAATTTCTTTATATTTTATTTGGAATAAATATAATAAAGAAAAAAATGAAATTAAAAGGAAAAAATCTTTTTAAATAAGCTTTTTTTTACAATTTCTTTATTTCATATTGTTTTAAATTTTGTTCTTTAATTCAACATAATAAAAAATGAAAATAACTATTTAAAAAAACTAAAAAAAATGATAAAAAAGAGAAATACTCTTAATGTTAATATCAAAAAAATTTTTCATTTAAACCTTTTACAACTTAATTATTTTTATAAAAATAAATAAACATTAATTTAATATTAATCAATTGATATAGATCTTTTGGAGAAAATTAAAAAACAAAAATCAAAAATGACAACACATAAAAAAATAAATCAAATTTATCCTCAAGAGAAGCAACAAAAATCATTATCAACCTTATATTCAAACAACAAAAATAATAATCTTCCAAAAATAAGAATCCTTCAAAAAAATATTCTATATGTAATAGGATTATCATATTCATTAGCAAATAATGAAATATTAAAACAATATCAATTCTTAGGACAATATGGTAAAATATTAAAAATAATAGTAAATAAAAATGGTTATAATCAAAATAGACAAAATGAAACAACTTATTCTGCATATATTACTTATTCAAATTTTAAAGAAGCTTCAATTGCTTTATTATCAATTGATAATTGTATAATTGATAAAAATTTAATTAGAGCAAGTTATGGAACTACAAAATATTGTAATTTTTTTTTAAAAGGAATTGAATGTGTTAATAGAGAATGTTTATATATGCATGAATGGACTAAAGAAGATGATATGATTTTCAGAGAAGATATTAATAATAATAAATTTATTTTTTATGAACAACAAAAAATTGCAGCAAAAATTGCAGAAATTTTTAATGAAAATGAAAAAAATAATATTTTAAATAAAGGAAAAAAAGATTATGAAATTATTAAAAGAAATAATATTTTCTTCCCTACTGTTGATAGTATATATGATAAAGATATTATTTATGATATTGAAAAAGATTTATATTTTGATTTAAAACGTAATTTAAAACAAAATTCAATTTTTAATTATTTGAATTCTCCTAAAAAAAATATAGACAATAATTTTTGTGATTATAATTTTGAAGTTGATGATGAATCAGAATATGTTTTAGTTAAAGAACCTAATAAAAAAAGAAAAAAATGGAGAAATCAAAATTTTAATTTAATTAATCAAAAAAAAAGTAAAAAACCAAAATTTTCTTTAGATGAATTTCAAATAAGAATTAAAGAAAGAAATGAACTTGTTTATTCAAATTCTAATTCAACTTTAAATAAAACTCAAAGTTCTTCCTCTCAAACATCCATTAATAACATTAGTTCAAATTTTTCTTCTTTTATTTTTTATCCTAAAATTAATAATAATATAATTAAAATAGCAAATAAATCAAGATTTAATTTTGCTAATGTTAATTCAAATGAAAAATATAAAATTAATATTCCAAATTATATTAATGAAATTATTTACAAAAAATTTTTATCTTTTACTTTTTTCCATATAATTAATTTAAGTAATAACTTTGAATGTGTCATCAATGATGATGAAATTTTTTCTTTAGAGAAAGAAAAAATTAAAAATTGGAATATTGATGATAATTCAAAAAGTTGAATTTAGCTTATAATTAGTTAAAAATAGCTATTTTGTTTGAATATTTCATTAGAAAATATTGTAAAATATAGTTTATTAAAGTAATAGAAAAGATTTGTAATTATTTATCAGTTGAATCTTATCTTTTCTATTCAAGTATTATAAATATGGTAAAAAATATTTTAATTATTTAACATAAAAGAATAAAAAGATTAAAACGTTTTTTATTTTATTATTTTTAATTTAATATTTAAAATATTTATATGAAAAAATATTATATCATTTTTTAGTTTTCATGTGTTATATATAATTTTAAATAATATTTAATTTATTGGAAATGATAAATAAAATTATTATTTCAATAAATTTAGCTATTTAAAATATCTTTATTTATGAGATATTTAATTCTAAAAATTTCATTTGAAATATTTCTTATTAATTTTACTGCATTTTCAATAGAAATGATTTTTCTTCCAAAAACTTGTTTTATAAGTAATAAATAATCAAAATCAGTCTTTAACATTGATTTAAATTGTAATATATCTTCATTTTCAACAGTAAAATATTCTTGTAAATTATCTAAATTTATCTTTGTTTCAAAATTCTCTATTAAATTTTTATTTGTTTCAATCAGATTTTGTTCTTGAATCTTAAATTTATTCCTTAAAATATTTAACATTGAAATTGTTTTTTCTAATTTTTCTAATAATTTTTTTTTATCATTATTTAAATTATCATCTTTTAATTTTCTTTCAATTTCATGAAATTTTTTTCTTTTTAATTTCATAATCTTAAGTATATTTGGTATTACTTTTTTTATACATTTATGTTGAATTTCTTTTCTAATAATATTTTTGATATCTTCAATATCAATTTCTTCATTATAATCTAATAAATTTTTATTAATCTTTTTCTTGTTTTTATTTAATTTTTTGTTTAAATTAAACAATTCTTTAAAAGTATCATCATAATCCGATTGAAAAATCATTGATTGATATAAAGTTTGTATATTTTCTTGATTAAATATTATTGGAATACATTCATTAATTTTTAAATTACAATTACCCGAAAAATTATTATAATCAAAATCATTATTAATAATAGGAAATGTTAATTCAAAAACTTTTTGAATTTTATTCAAAAAATCTTTTATATTTTTTTGTTTATAATCCCAAAAATAAAATACTTTAGAATTTATTCTTAAATCTTTACTATTTATAATACTATCAATATATTTTTCATGAATTTCAAATTGTGAATTATTTTCAATATAAAAATCAGGTTCATCATAAGGAAAATCATTATAAATATATATTAGTAAATTTAATGGTAATAATTTATCAATGTTATTTACTTTCATTTCATATTGAATAATAATGATATTTTCAAAAATTGATTGTCTTTTTAAATAACATTTTATATTAGTTTGTTCTGAAAAATTTTTAATAAAAAAAAAAATAATTTCTTCTTTTCTTTGGGTTAAATATGTAGATTGTTTTACTGCTTCTTTTACACCAATTCCTTTCATTATTAAATAATATATAAATTATTTTACTTATATAAATCCAATTTTTTAAAAAAAATTAAATAATAAGAAAATAATTAATAATTATTTAGCTATTGCATCAAGAATACTTATAATTTCTCCATTTTTATTTGTTAATTTTTCTTCATCAAATAAAGCTAATACTTCTGAAAAAGAGAAAGAATTATATTTTTCACAAAAAGGTAATTTTCTAAGTAATAAATCTATATTTTCATTAATTACAGATTCATCAAAAATATTTAATTCTCTAATAAGTTGAATTAATTCTTTTTTTGTTAAAATACCATCATTATTCGAATCAAATTTTTTAAAATTAGTTTTAAAATTTTTTAAATATTTACTTCTAGTTCTAATATGATAATCAAGTAAAATATTAAATAAATCATTATAAGTAATTTTTTTTTGCATATTTTGAATATCTTCTAAAAAAGCTTTTTCTTCTCTTGTAATTTCAAAATCATTTGTTTGAGTCATATAAACATTACTTTTTTCTAAAATATTATGAATAAAAGTATAAATTTTTTCTCTAACAATTTCAGCTGCTTCTTTATCTTTTAAAAAGAAAACATCTATAATTCTATTCCATATATCTTCTTCAATAAAACCTTTTTGAGAAACTATATTATTAATTTCACCTGCATTTTTACTTGGATATTTTTGAGATAAATAATAAACTAAAGAATCATTAATTACTTTTTTTATTTGATTAGAAATATTAATAGAATTTTCTTCTAATTCATTTTTTAATATCATTCCAAATAATAATATTTCACTTGATTTATTTGAATATTCTTTTATTGATTTAATTATTGCCGAAGCATATTCAATTGTTAAATTTTTTAATCCATATCTTTGGTTTAAATATTCATATAAATGTTGTTCCATTGTTTCAATTGGTTTTTTTCCTTGTTCACATTTAAAATTACAAATTGATTTTGATTTATATATACTATCTATTAAATTTAATAATTGGTCTTTTGATAAACTATGATAATTCTTTATTCTTATTTCAGAAGAAGATTTTGGTTTTGAACTTTCTGAAAAAAACATATTTTTTTTATTTAAAGTACTATTTGGTTGAGTTTTATTGGTATTTGATAAAGTATTTTTGGCATTTGAAGAATATTTTCTTGGATTTGTTAAATTATTATTTATTTCTAAATCTTCCATGTTTAAATTATTCTTTTTTTTTGGATTTGATGTTTTACATAATTTTTTCATCATATCTAAATTTTCATTGTTAATTTGATCAAATTTATCTTCTAATAATTTATTATTTGTTTCTAAAATATTTTTTTCTTTTTCTTTTGTATTTACTATATATTTTAATTTTGAATTTTCTTTAATAAAATCATTTGATTGTGTTACAATTTTTTCATTTTCTTTTTTAATATTATTATCAAGTATTTCAATAATATTACCTAAAAACTTTTCTCTATTCCTTATCAAATTATTTACTTCAGATAAAGAATTTAATAATGGTTCTATTAATTCATTTTTTCCAATACTATTTACAATGGTAATTAAATCAATAATTTTTCCTTGAAGAAAAGAATAAATATCATTTTTAACTTCAATTACTTTAGATGCATATAAAAAATTAGGTAAATTATTTTCAAAAATTTCATTTATGAAATCCATTTTTTTTTGTAAAAATTCATGAAATTCAGTATTAATAGAAAATTTATCTTTTTCATCTTCATAAATTTCATTTGTAATTTTTATAATATCTTGAAGAATTTTCTAAGAAATTTAAAAATATTATATAATACATTATAATTTGGTATTTCAGTTTCAAAAGTTGCATCTTTAATTTGTTCATCTAATAAATCAATTGTTGAATAAGGTGATGTTAATTCATTTAAAGGATTTCCATTTAACATTTTTAAATTAGGTAAATATTTCAATAAATCTTTTACATTTTCTTCATATGGTAAATCTATTATTAATTCTTTTAAATTTGGTAATGTTGATAAACTTAATCCTACTTTATGAAACTAAATATTTTTTAAAATAAATTATATTTTACATTTGAAATTGGATTATTTGATAAATCTAAATATAATAAATTTATTAAATCTGAAAGATTTTCTGGGAGAAGTTGAATATTTAAATTAGATAAGTTTAACTAAATTAAATTTTTATTGTTTTTTCTTTACTTCTAATCTATTTGCTTTATCTTCAATTTGTTCAAATAAATTTTTAGTTTCAATTTCATTCATTATTATAATATAATTCTTAAAAAAATATAAATAATTTATTATTGTATTTTTTATTGTATTAATTAATAACTTAATAAAGAATGAGTGATTTTGAAGATTTATTAGATGAAGGAAGTGATAATAGAAGTGAAATGGCTAAAGAAATAGATAATATAATATCATCAGATATAAAGAAAATAAACAATGATTTTGAAAATGATGATTTAAATGAATTAGAAAAAAGATCAATTCTTAATAAAGATAATGAATATTATAATTTTGAAGATAAAGAAGAATTAAATGTTAATAAAGATAATGAAAATTCTGATGATAAAAATAAAAAAGATTTAAATGTTAATGAAGATGATTTTAAAGTAGCAGAAGAATATTATTATGATTTGCAACCTGATATAAGAATAATTCTTACTTCTGGAGAATTAGAAGAAAAGGATTTAGAAAATCAAAATGAAAAAATAGAAAATTTATTAAAAGAATTAAATAATATAAAAGAATTATTACAAATTAAAGATAATCTTAATGAAAATATTGAAAAAAATGAAGATAAAAAAAGAACTAAAAATGAAAATATTAATAATGAAGAAAAAGAAAATTTATTAGATGATATTCAATATTATGAAAAAAAAGTAGAACATTTAAAAGTTTTAAAAAAAGTAAATGAAGGTTTAATTGAAAATCAAAATGAACCTCCTAAAATTCAAGAAATGTATGAAGAAAAAATTAATGTTAATTATGAAAATTTAAAAACTGATAGTGAATTTTTAACAGAACAAATTAAAAAAAATAAAGTTTCAATAAATGATAATGATATTATAATTGATGAAAAAAAAAAACAATTAGAAAAACTAAAAAATTTAGCAGAACAATTTAATATTGATGAAAATTTTAATAAAACTTTATATTTAGTAATGAATAAAGATTTAGGAGAAGAAAAAAAAAATAAAAATAAAAGATTAAGATTTATATTACAATCTCTTGATATAAAAAAGAAAAAATATGAAGATTATCTTTCAGGTCTTGAAAAAGAAGCAGAAATAAAATTAAATGAGAAAAATAAATTATTAAATATTTTAAATGAAGAAACTGAAAAATATAATTTATCATTAAAAGAAGTTGAATCAAAATTAATTCCTTATAAAGAATTACAAAAAAAATTAAGAGAATTAGAAGAAGAAGAAAGAAAAAAAAAATTAGAAGAATATATGATTAATCAAGCAAGACTTAAAATAAGAGAAGAAGAAAGATTAGAAAATGAAGAAAGAAATAGATATTTATTAATGCAAACTGAAAATTTAGAAAGAATGAGATCTCAATTTAGTAATAATAATAGTAGTAAAAATAGTAAAAAAAATATTCTTGAAGATAATGAAAAAAATAAAGATTTAAATAAAAGAAAACCTAATTTAAATATAAAATTAAATAATCAAATAAAAAATCAAAGTTTAGATTTTAATTTAAAAGGAAATAATTCTTTCAAAAATAATTATTTATATTCTAATAATAATAGTCAGAGTAATAAAATGATTATTTCTTCAATTTCTGATGATGATGATTATGATAATAAAAAAAGTCGGAGTAATCCAAAAGTAAATTTTCATCAAAATAAAGAAAAAAATCAAAATCAAAATTCAGAAAAAAATAATAATAATAATAATAAAAAAATAAATTATCATTCGCCGAAAAAGCCTTTAAAATATGAAAAGAAAATTATGGATAATAAGAAATTGAATGAAAATAAAAATAAAAAAAAAGAAATTGAATTAAATAAAAATAAATCAAGAAATAATAATCAAGAAAATTCCTTATTAAATTTAAATAAAAGTAAACATACAAATAAAATTTCTAATTTTGATAATTCTACAGCACAAGTTTCTAATAAAAGTTTTAATAATAAAAATTCTTTAGATAATACTTTAGTGAAAAATAGAAATATAAGTGAACTTAATGATGAAAATTTAAATTCAAATACTAATTTAGAACCACAAATTTTAATTGAAGAAAATAAAGAATTAGAAGATTTAGATTCTTTAAGAAATAAAAATGAATTAAATAATTTAAATGAACAAATGAATGATAATCAAAAAGAAAAGGAAAATGAGTTAAATTCATATATTAATAATAGTTCTTTAAATTCGAATAAAAATATAAACCAAAGTAAAAGTCCTATAAAAGAAGAATCAAAGAGTCCAATAAAAGAAGAATTAAAAAGTCCAAAAAAAGAAGAATTAAAAAATCCAATAAAAGATAAAAAACAAAGTCCAAAAAAAGAAGAAACAAAAAAAGAAATAAAAGAAGAATCAAAAATAGAAATAAAAGAAGAAGAAAAAAAAGAAATAAAAGAAGAAGCAAAAAAAGAAGAACCAAAAATAGATATAAAAGAGAAAGAAATAATACCAATAAATGAAGAAAAAAGAGATTCAAAAATTTTAAATAAAGATAAAATAAAAAACAAAGAAAATAAAGAATCTAATAATAATAATATAAATAAAAATCAAAAATTAATTAATAATAATCCAATCAAAGATGATATAATTAGTAAAAATGATAAAGAAAAAGATTTAAATAATAAAAATAATTTAAATAATAAAAATAATAATGAATCACCTAAAAAAGAAATAAACAATAATAATAATAATAATAATAATAATAATAATAATAATAATAATAATAATAATAATATTAATAATTCAGAAATAAAAAAATCACCGACGAAAGAAATAGAAAAGAATAAAGACTCAGATAAATTAAAAGAAATAAAAAATGAAAATATAAAAGAACAAAAAAAGGAAAAAGAAATTGAAAAACCAAAAAAAGAAATAAAAAAAAGTCCAGAAAAAAATCTTTTTGATTCTATAGAAAAAAAAGATAAAAATCCATTTAAAAATTTAGATAATAAAAATAATAGACCAATAAAAAAAAAAGAAATAGTAGAACAAGCAAATATTTTTGATAAACAATTATATGATGATGATGATGAACTTTTAAAATTTATAGATTCAAAAAAAGATACTTCTAATAATAATAATAATAATACAAAAAAAAATAAAATTATGGAAGATAATATTTCTGAAATTGAAAAAAAAAATAATGAAGCAAATAAATTTAATTCTTTCTTTTCTGATTCTGAAAGTGAAATGATTGAAGAAAAAAAAACAGAAGATATAAATAGAGAAAATCAAGGTATTCAAAATATTATACAAAAAGAAGGAATTATTTTTGGAAATGGAGAACCAAGAAAAAAAATAAGAAAATTTGATCCTTCTTTATATAGTTTTTTTAGAAGTTCAAATAAGAAGTAAAAAATTTATTATTAATTAAATAACTTATTATTATTATTTGAATTTATAATTGTTTATTCTTTATATATAAATTAAATTTTTTTTATTATTTCATAATATTTAAAAATTAATTATTATTATGTCTGAAGTAGGAAGAATTGAATTAGATTTAAATGGTAATGTTTTAAATAAAGATGGTGAATTTGAAAATGAATCTGAAAAAAATTTAAATAAATTAACAAATAATATAATATATATTTTACAAGATGTTCATTATATTAAAACAAAAACAAATTCTTTAGGAAATTTTCAAAAATTAACTTTAAAAGCATCAAACATTAGATATGAAGTTGCAATTGGTTCATCAGCAATTAGGATAGTAAAATTTAATCAAGAATAAATTAAAATATTTTAAAAATAATAAAAAAATTATATAATATCATTATAATATAAAAATATAATAAATTGTAATATATAAATAAAAAAAAAATATTTTTTTTATCCTTTAAAAAAAATGTTAAAGGCCGAAATACGTCAAAGAAAAGAATATTTATTTAAAAAAAATGAAGAAATAAAAAAGAAATTAATATACGAAAAAAAATCCCGTTTAAAAAAATTAATAGAAGAAAACAAGCCAATTCCTTCAGATTTAAAGAAAGAAAGTGATATATTATTAAAAGAAATAGAATACGAAGATATAAACACTCAATTACCAGAAAATATATTAGATAATGAATATTATGACAATAATATAAAATCTCCAAAAATATTAGTAACAACAAGTAGAAATCCTTCTCAAAGATTAACACAATTTTTACAAGAAATAAGAATAATAATACCAAATAGTATAAGAGTAAATAGAGGAAATATAGTATTAAAAGATATAGTAAGAGCATGTAAACAAAATGATTTTTCAGATTTAATTATATTACATGAAAATAGAGGAAATCCTGATGGAATGATTATTTCTCATTTTCCTTCTGGACCTACAATTTATTTTGGTTTATTTAATGTAGTTTTAAGACATGATATTCATGAAGAAATTGATAAAGTTTCTCAAAGTTATCCTCATTTAATTTTTAATGGATTTAATAGTAAATTAGGAGAAAGAATTATTGATATTTTAAAACATTTATTTCCTGTTCCTAAAAAAGATTCTAATAGAGTTTTAACTTTTAATAATAATGATGATTTTATTAGTTTTAGACATCATAATTTTGAAAAAAAAAAAAAATTTAATAATAATCAATTTGAAGTTAATTTAGAAGAAGTTGGACCAAGATTTGAAATGAGACCTTATCAAATTTTATTAGGAACTGTTGATCAACCTGATTCTAAAAAAGAATGGGCTTTAAGACCTTTTATGAGAACTGCTAAAAATAAAAAAAATCTTTAAATAGAATTTTATTATTATAATTTATATTTTATTTTATTTGTTAATTTTTTTTTTTTTTAGTTTTGTTTAATTTATTTCTTATTTTAATAATAAAAATGAGTGATGAAAAAAATGACAATTTTGAAAAAATTATTGAAGAAAATTCTGAAGATAATAATAATGTTTATAATAAATTAGTTAAAGATAAATTATTTAATAATGAACAAAATTCTGATTTTTTAGGTTTTACTAATATTAATCAATCTGTTAATAAAACTATAATTAAAAGTTTTAAAGATTTAAAAAATAATTCTTTTGATATTTCAAATGAAAAAAAAGATATTTCAATGTTATTAGATAATAAAAAAGTTTCTGATTCAACTTTAAAAGCAATGAAATTAATAAATAATTTAAATAAAACAAAAAAAGATTTAGAAAAAAAATTATTATTGATTCATCATAATGAAGAATTTTTAGTAAATGAATCTTTTCAAAAAATTCCTTCTTTAAAAATTGAAAATAATATAAGAAATTCAGATATGCGTGAATTAAAAGGAAAAGAAAGTATAATTAAAGAAAAATTAAATGCTATTCAAAATCAAATTGATTTAATTATTAAAAATGAAAAAGAAAAAAATGTAGATAGAAAAAATAATATAAGAATGTTTTTAGAAAATTTTGAAGTAGGGAAAGATCTTTTTCAAGAAAGATTAAAAAATATTGTTAAAGAATCTAATATTTTAAGACAAAAAAAATTAGAAGATTTAAATAAAAGTATGAAAAAAAAAAATGAATATTTAGATAAATTAGAAGAAAAAGAAAAAGAAAAGAAAAAACAATATCATGCAAATTTAAAATCAAAAGAAAAAGAATTTTTTCAAAAAAGAAAATATGAAACAGATAAATTATCTCCTAAAATAAAAGTAAATTTAAATAAAGAGAAAGATGATTATTTTTTTGAGAAAATGAAGAAAAAATATGATGAAGAAGAAAATAAATATAAAATAAAACAAATGAATGAAAGACATATAAAATATTCAAATAATTATAATAATTATAATTTTATAGAATTTAATAAAGTTTTAGATAGAAAAAAAATAATTTCTGAACAAGAATCAATTGAAAGATCAAGAAGTATGAAAGATATTTGGCATAATAGAGCAAAAATGCTTCCTTCATTTAAAAGTCAATTAAGTAAAATATTAGATGAAGAAAAAAAAAAAGAAATTCAAGGTATTGAAACAGAAAAAATTAAAAGATTATTTCATCAAAAAGAAAGAAAAATATATTCTGATAATAAGATTATTATGCCTGAAAGAAGTTCTAGATTAATAAAACAATTAGAAGATAGAGTTGATAAATTTAAAAGTCATAGAAATGCTTTTGTTATTCAAAAAGATTATTCTTATAATCCAAAAGTTGTGGAAAAACCAAAATATAAAATAATAAAAAAAGTATTTTTAAAAAACTTTGATAATAATTATAATAATAATTCTATTATATCTATGAAAAATAATTATACTCCTAAAATAAGTAAAGATGATTATCAATTAATTTTAGAAAAAACGAATTTAATGAAAAAATCTTTTCAAAGTCCTTCTAAAGGAATAACTAATATTCAAAATAAAAATTTAATTCATTCAAAAAGTTCACATACATATAGAAATAAATTTATATCAAAGAGTGTAAATACAATGAAAAAAAAAAATAATAAAACATATTTAAGTGATCAACTTTATGATATTGAACAATTAAAATATAATATTAATGCACTTGATCAAAAAGCAAAAGATGTAAGAGAATTAATTAAATATAATGGAGGCTTTATGAATAATATTGAAATGGGAGAAAAATTAAATGAAATATTAATTAATTCAATTAGAGCAAAATTAAATACAATAAATGCATTAAAAAAATTTTAAAAATATTAAATATATTATTTTTTTTGAATTTGTATATAAAATCATTAATATAATACATAAAAAAACTAAAATTTCCTAAATTAAAAACTTTATTATTTTATTACTTTTTTATAATTTATTTATTTTAACTTTTTTATTTTTGATATAATTAAAAAAAATTATAAATCATCATATGAAATAGTATTTTTATTATTATTATTATTTTTTCTATTTTCAGGATCATCTAAATCTTTATAATCTCGATAATAATGTCTTCTTTTATGTTCATGATAATCTCTATGATTATCATTATGATAATATTTATTTCTTTCATAATCATTATTTCCATAATATCTTTTTCCACTTGAAACACTATTTAAATATTCTTCCATAGAAGAAATCATTTTTGATTTATCAATACATTTTTCATAATCATTCATATAATTTTCTCTTTTAATTCTTTCAAAAAATCTAGAATCTACACTTTCACATATAAAATTCATATGTTTATTATATATATGATTTATTACATAATTTTCTCCCATAAATAATTTTTTACATATAGCACATCCATATCTATCTTTTTCTATCATTAATATTTTTTTTTGACAAAATTTATCTCTTGCTTGTTTTAATTCTAAATTATCATTTATATTTTTTTCTTTAATATATTTTGGAGGAGTTGGTAAAGGATTATTTAAAAAATCTTTAATTTTATCAGAAAAATATTTATCAAATTCAATTTCTTTTTTTAATTCAGGATTATTTAAATTTTCTTTTCTTTTTCCAATTTTTTTATAATGTCTTAAATGAATATTATCACATTTAGTTGATAAATTTCTTTCATCTTCAAAACCTTTTAAACAATAATAACAAAATCCATGAACTCTTCTTAAATATAATAATTGAATATCTAATTGCAAAGTTTTATCTCTATTTTTTTCTTCATTAAAAATACTATTATTATCAATTCCTTTATCACTATCAAATAATTTAATTAAATTTTTACTATATTTAATATCTTCTTCAATTCTATCATCAAATAAAGGTGGAGTTAATCTAATTTTTTTATTAGAATTACTTTTACTTTTAATAGGATGAATTTTATAATCATTATTAATAGAATAATCTTTAAGAATATCACAAGCGACATCACATTTTTCTTCATTTTCAAAAGATAACCAACAAAATCTACTATAATTTTGATTTTTAATAGGTTCAGAAAGAGAAATAGATTCTAATCCAGGAGCTTTTTTAGCAGCTTCTAATAATTGCCATCTTGAAATATTTCTTGGAATTTGATGAATATATATTGTTAATTTATCTGGATCAAATGCATAATATGGTGATTCTGTTATATTTATTTCTGATTTTATTAATGATGATTCTTGTGTCATTTTTGTTATATCTCTTTCTCTTTCTTCAAAATCTAATTTTTTTATATCATTTGAATATATAAATATTTTTACATTGGAATTATATTCATCTTCTGGTAATAATTCTAATTTTAATTTTGATATTATATCCTTGTAATTTTCTATAAATTTTAATGAAAATTTCTGACATTGATTATTTATTTCATTTTTCCATTTTGGATAAACTTCAGGATCATATTTTTCTTTAAACCATTCATCATTTAAATGTTCATTATAAAATATATTATTTCTTTTATTTTCATATTTTTCTTTATATTTTTGATATTCTTTTTCTAATAAATCTTGTTTAAAAATACTTGCTTGAAGTTCATTAAATAATGAAAGAGAAACTAAAGGAGCATCAAATGAAGGATATTTTATTCTATTTTGATCATTTTCATTTATCATAGAATTTATTTTTGCTTTCATATTTTCATGTTCTGTTCTTTTATATTTTTCCTCATTTTTACTTTGAGAACGTTCTCTCTTTTGATTTAAATAATTTTTATTTTCATCATCACTGTCTATTGATGAACTTGAACTTGAAGATTTTTTTTCTTCTCCTAAATCACTAGATGAAGATGAAGATGATTGATTACCATCTATTTTTAGCTCTTCTTCTTGTTGAGACATTTTTTTTTTTAGTTTTTTTGATATTTTTTTAAAGGTTTTTTTTATTTTTTTTTTTTAATTTTATATAGATATTTTATTTAGTTAAATTTTAGAAAATAATTATTCAAGTTTTTTTTCGCTTTGTTTGAATTAATGATATTTCAATATTAATAATTATTATTAAAAAAGGTATTTGGGAATAGTTATTATATTAATATATTTTTATAAGTAATTTTATTTTTTCAATTTTATTTATAATAAAAGAATAAAATAGAATTTTTTATATTTAATTTTTTTTTGTGTTATTTGTTATTTATTTCTTTTTTATGTTCTTCATAATTTTCAACCCAATCTTTATTTCTTAATTTAACATATTCTTCTGAATATTCTATTTCATAAACAACAATTTTTTTCTTTTCTGCATTAAATTCATAAATAACATTTAATTTATCAATATGAAAAGCATATAATAAATCCCCTTTTTTTTTCTTAGTATATTTAGAATGAGGATCAATTTCTAAAACACCTTTAATTAAAGTAATTAAATCATTTTTATTATCATAAAAATTTAATTTATATTTGTTTAAAATATCATCTAAATTTTTAATACTTTCATCTAAGAAAACAACTTCATTTTTTTTTTCTAATTCAGCATTCATAATCCATTGAGGATATTTAACATTAATATTATTTAAATTTAAACTTTCTAAATGATGATAAGGTTTAATATCAATAATAGGAGTTCCATTAACCATATCAACACAAGAAATATAAATTTCATTTCCAATAATTTTATCAAATTTACATAAAGTTAAACCAATAGGATTTATTCTATGAGGACTTCTTGTTGCAAAAACACCTAATTTTTTTCCTTCTGTATATTTTGGAGGTGAAATTTTTGAACCTTGGAAATTTATATGTAAATGAAATATATATATTATCCATATATATGTAAAATTTTCTATTCCTTCAAATGAATTCATATCTATTGATTTATTTATTATTATTTTTCCACGAGTTAATTCTAATAAATTTCCTTGACGAGGTATACTAAATTTTTCAGGAAAACAACTTATTAATGTTCCTATTGATTTTAATGTATATGTTTCAAAATTTTCATTTTGGTTTTTTTGAATTATGGAATTTATTATTTCATGGGTTTCTTTTTTTAAATATATATTTATGTAATGTTCTGCTATTTTGTATTTTTCTATTTGTAGTATTTTATTGTTTAAATTTATCTCTTTTTCAAATTTTTCCTCATAATTTTTTATAAAGGTTTCTTTGAATGTTTCGTTATTTGTTTTTAAAAATATATAATAAAATTTTAAAAGAGAATTTGTTGAAAAATCACCTCTATTTGTTTTTACTGTGTTTAAATTTATTATCATTTTTATTTTATCATTTAAATTTTTTATATTATTTTCATTAAAATTCTTTTTTTCTTCATCATTATAACTTTGAAAAATAAAATTAAAAACACTAATAACTTCATTTTTTAAAAACTCAATAACTTCATTTTCAATTTCTTTAATAACATCATTATTTTTAATAAAATTCTTATCATCACTTTTTTCCATAGAAAAAAAATAAATTAAATATTAAATAAACTAAAATTAAATTAAAAAAAATGTTCATTTTAAACACATAAAAAAATTTAAAAAAAAAATAAAAAAAAATTAAAAATTAAATGGAAGAACAAACAAGTACAAAAATAAAATTAAAAGATTACGAAATTCAAATAGGCGATACATATAAATTAGATACAAAACATAAAATAGCAGCAGGAGCATTTGGAGATGTATTTGAGGGTCAAAATGTAAAAAATGGTGAAAAAGTAGCAATAAAATTAGAAAGAGTAGATGCTCAATTTCCTCAATTATTTTATGAAAGTAAAATATATATGTCATTACAAGGAGGAGTAGGAATACCAAATATTCATTGGTGTGGAAATCAAAAAAATTATAATATATTAATAATAGATTTATTAGGACCTACATTAGAAAATTTATTTAATAATAATAATAGACAATTTTCACTTAAAACTGTTTTACAAATAGGAGATCAAATATTACAAAGAATAGAATTTATTCATTCAAGAAATTTCGTTCATCGTGATATTACTCCTGAAAATTTTGCATGTGGAAATGAGGAATTTCAAAAGGAAAAAATAATATATATATTTGATTTTGGTTTATCAAAAAGATATAGAGATCCAAAAACAGGACTTCATATAAATTATAAAGATAATGCAGGAATTATAGGTTGTATAAGA
Organism: Isotricha sp. YL-2021b; assembly: GCA_023805745.1. Taxonomy (NCBI): domain Eukaryota; phylum Ciliophora; class Litostomatea; order Vestibuliferida; family Isotrichidae; genus Isotricha; species Isotricha sp. YL-2021b. The sequence continues at coordinate 10,670 of JAJJKW010001732.1, read as the reverse complement.
TATTGTTCAATAAATGCTTTATTAGGATTAGAACATGGAAGAAGAGATGATATGGAAGCTATTGGTTATATGTTAGTATATTTTATGAAAGGAAAATTACCTTGGCAAGGTATTAAAGCTAAAAATATGAAAGATAAATTTAGAAAATTAAAAGAAAGAAAATTAGAAACTACTGTTAAAGAATTATGTACTAATTTACCCGATGAATTTCAACAGTTTTTATCTTATACTAGAGAAATCCAATTTGAAGATAAACCTGATTATCATTTATTAAGAAGATTATTAAAACAATGTGCTGATAAAAATAAAATTAAATTTGATGGGAAATTTGATTGGATTCAAGAAGATAATATTTTTGGTAAAGATGTTATGCAATTTAAATTGTTAGATGATGATAATAAAGATAATGAAAAAAAAGAAAGAAAAAAAAAAAAAGGAAAAACTGTTAAGATTAAAACTAATCTTGATGATGATGAAGAAGAAGAGGAAAATAATGATTAAAAATTATATTTTTTTTGTTATTTTATATTTAATAATAATATTTCTTATAATTTTTTATAAATTAATAATTTTTTGATTTTTAATAAAAGGAAAATCAATAATTATAAAAATGAAATTTAAATAAATAAAAATGTCAATAAAAACTATTTCAATAATTCTTTTAGTAGTAATATTAGTAAGTTTTAGAAATAATAAAATTAAAATATATAGATAATTTCAATTCCAGCAATAACAATATCATCAATTCATTTTCCATTTATAAATATGATATGGACAGATCATTATTTTGGTCCATTAGGTATATTAGAAATAGTTTCAATATCATTTTCAATGTTAATATCAATAATATCATTTGTGATAATATTATTAAATAAAAGGATATTATTAATAATATTATTAATAACATTAATAATATCATCAATATTTGTTTTTTCAATTTCTATATTATTATTTATAGGAACTCAAGTAAGATATTGGAATGAAAATTTAGGATGTCATACACAATATAAAGGATTATATAGAGCTTGGAAAGGAGTTGATATATATTTACAAAGTGTAGATGAAGTTTTATGTTCTAATGATTGTCCTTGTTATTTTAATAGAACAACAACAATGAAATATTTAAATAATCCTATTTCAAATTATTATTTTAATATTTGGAAAGTTAGAAATGTTTCTATTGATGCTATTAGATTTCAAGATTGTAGTAAAACTGCAAAAAAAAAAGCATATAATAATTATTTAATGAGAAATGCTTATTTTTCAAATAGTTTAAATACTTATTGGTTTGATTGGTATTATAGTAAAGTTGAAAGATTTTTTAAATGTACTGGTTTTTGTAGTTTAACTTATTATAATGAAAATACTCAAACAAATGCAAAAATATTAAAATATTTATTTAGTGATTTAACTAAAGGAGTTCCTCAAAATTTAGGATGTTTAAATTCTTTTTTAAATTGGTTACAAAATACTATGAATGCTGTTGGAATTATTTTTGTTTTTATTTTCTCTTTTCAAGTTATTCTTTGTATTTTTGTTGTTTTAATGATTAAAAATAATAATGAAGAAGATGATAATAATTATGATAATGATAATAAAAGCGAAAATGATGATAATGTTTTTGATGAAGAAAAAAAAAAGTTAAATTTAAAAAAAAATGAAGAAGACGACAATAAAGAATTAAATAATATCAATAAAGATAATGCTCTAAAAAATTCAGAGAATTCTAATTTTAAAAGTGAATTTAGAATAAATAATAGTCAATTTAGTAATAACAAAAATCATAAAAATTTTAGTAATTTAGCTGTTTCTTCAAATGATAAAAATATAAAAAGTATTAATATTGAATTAACAAACCAAAAAAACAAAAAAATTGAACCGAATGCAGAAGAAGCTGATGAAGTATTTCCTCAAAATTTAATAAATAAATTTGATAATGAAATAAGGAATACTTTAGTTGAAAATGAAAAAGAAGAAGAAAATATTTTACCTCCAAATGATTATACTTTTGCTTCACAATTAAAAAAAAATATGAAAAAAAAAAAATATACTAATACCGCAAATGAAAATCATGCACATATTATCTTTAATCCTACTAATAATGCTTAAAATTTTATAATATATAATGTATATTTTTTATTTTATTATGGTTTTTTAATTATATTTTAATTCATTTTTACTTTTTTATTATTGTTTTCCAAAGAATAAGGTTTCAAATTGTAATTTTATAAAAAATAATTTTTATTATATATAATTTTTAATTATTTTAATCTAAATAAGTGAATGATTTATTTTTTGATGAATTTATTATTTCATCAATGTTAAATATATTTTCTTTTGATTGATGATTTATTTTCGTATTATAATAACAATTATCATTTCTATTTCTTTGATTAATATTTAAATTATTATTACTTCTAAATGAAAATATAGAATTAGGATAAAAATTTTCATATTTATTTCTTTCTGATATATTTGTACTATTAGGTAAAAAGGGATTATTATCATTTTGAATATTAAAAAAATTATTATCTTCATAATTAATTTCATTATAACTTATTTTAAAATCATTTTCATATTTTTTTCTTTCAAAAACTTTATATTCAGTTTCTTTATTATAATAATCTCTCTCTGTTTGATAATAATCTAAATTATTAAGTTTATTGCTATCATTTTCACAATAATATTTTCCACTCAAAGGAATTTGATTTTCAGATTTAATTGAATTTTTATCATAACTTTCTTGAACTGAATTTTTAATATTAAATAATTCTAAAACTTCTTTTTGTTTAAACATATTTTCATATGAAATTAATTCTTTATCATCCAAAAAAATATCAATTATTCTTTTTCTTAATCTTTGAAAATAATTTCCAAAACCTAAATTTTTTGCAACTTTTAATTTTGCATTAATATGTTTTTCTTTATCATTTATATGTTTTTCATATTTAAATTTTGTTTTTAATTCATAATTTTTTGAATTATTTTCGATTTCTTTTATTTCATTATGATCTTGAAAAGGTTTTAAATCAATTAAATTTGATTTTTTATTATTTTTAAAAACTCCTTTGTATAAATCATTTATTTTTCTTTTTCTATTCATAAATTCAGTTAATGTGAAAAAATATTTTTAAAATTATTTTATAATTTCACTTTAAATGACTTTAATATATGAAATTATAGATAAAAATTAATTATTTTTTATAAAAAATAATTTTTTAAATATTATTATTTTCTTCTTTTTTTTCATTCCTATTTTCTTTTGGACTTTCTAAATTTCCTTTTTGAGAATTTGGAATTTTTGAATTTGGTGTTTCAATTTTTTTTTCTTTTGGACTATCTAAATTTAATTCAATAGTTTCTTTATTAATAACATTAATATTTTCAACTTTTTCTTTTATTTTTCCATTCATTTTCATTTCTTTTTTCATTTTTTCATCAGAACTAAAATTTAAATTTTTATTTGGAGTATCTAATTCAATTGAAATTTCCCTATTTTTAGAAATATTTTTTATATTTTCTCTTTCTTTTTTTTCTTTTTTTTTATCTATTTTTTTCACTGAATTTTTTTTTTCACTACTTAATTTTGAATCTTTAGTTCCTTCTATTTTTATATTTGTTTTTTTCTTTTCTCTACTTTTTGAAGTATCATCAAATGAAATTTTTCTTGGAATTCTATGAGAAATTATTGAAGTTAAAGGTTTTTTTTCTTTTGATTCTTTTTCTTTTTTTTCTTTTAATTCTTTTTCTTTTTTTTCTTTAAACTCTTTTTCTTTTTTCTCTTTTAATTCTTTTTCTTTTTTTTCTTTTAATTCTTTTTCTTTTTTTTCTTTTAATTCTTTTTCTTTTTTCTCTTTTAATTCTTTTTCTTTTTTCTCTTTTTTTTCTTTTTCTTTTTTTTCTTTTAATTCTTTTTCTTTTTTTCCATTTTCTTTTCCATTAGTTAAATCAATAATTTGAATATTAGAACCTCTTTTATCATTTTTTTTTTGAAAAATATTATCAACAGATATTTCATTTCTTTTTTTCTTTTTATGAAAATTAGTAACAGTAATTAAATAACGATTATCTTGTTTTTCATTTCTTAATTTAAAATAAGAATTATGTTCTGGAGTTGTTGGTTTTCTTTTATCAACATTTTTTACATATTTTTGATTTATATTTATTATTTCTTCTTTTTGATTACTAAATTTTAATAATTTATTTTGTAGAATTAATTTTTTATAATTATCAACTATATGATTTTTTTATAAAATTTATTATATTTACTTTGTTGAATCATTTCATATAATTCACCTCTTATTATTGTTATTTCATTCCAAAATTTTTTATTTTTTTCTTCTTTTTCTTCTTCTAAATCTGATAAATCCAAAAAAGTATTTTTAATAAATTCTAATACTAATAAAATTATTGGTATTTATATACTTTTTTTCTGGTTTTCTTCATTATTTTCAATTTTTTTTTTATTTTCATTAATTTCTATTTCTATTTCTACTTCTTGTGTTTTTTTCCTATTAAATTGATGATTTTCATTATTTTCCTCTTCAGACATATTATATATTTAAAAAAAATTTAAAAATAAAACAAATAAAAATAATAATAATTAAATAAAAAGCAAAAAATAAAAAAATTATTTTTCAAATAAAATAAAAAGAAAAAAAATCCCAAAAGAAAAAAAAAAAATAAAAAAGAATTTTTTCTTATAAATTTATTTAAAAAAAAAAATAGGAAAAACACTTCTTTAATTATCATCTTTTTTTTCATTAGAATTTTGTTCTTGCATTTGAATAGTTTTAATAATTTCTTCAGGTAATTTAGGATATTTAAGAACTTTTCCTTTTTTATCTCTAACTTCTCCATATCTACATCCTCTAAATTTAATAACATCTAATTCTTTTTCAGAGACAACAGCACCATCTAATTTTTCTAAAAGAGGACACATTTCAATTAAAAAATGTCTATAACCTTTAATATGATCTAAAGGATTTCCATATAATGTTAAACTAGTTAAACTAGGACATTTACTTAATGCAGTAACTTTTTCTATTTCTTGAATATTATTTCCATGAACATATAATATTTTTAAAAAAGGTAATTTTTGAACATCAGGACTTATATCTGTTAATTTATTTCTTGAAATATCAATCCATTGTAATAATTCTACTTTTCCTAATTTTGATTTAAATGTTAATTCTGGTAATAATTCTAATAATACTTCATATATTCCTGATAATGATGTTAATTTATTATTTGATACATTAAATGAATTTACATATTTTTTATATTTTATTTTTACTTTTTTTTTCTCTTCTTTTTTCTCTATTTTATTTATTGTATTTTGTGTTTCATTAAATTTTTTTCCACGAGCTTCATTAACATCATCTCTTATTTTTCCTTCATAAATTTCATTAGTTTCATTTTTTAATTTTTTTATTTTTAATTCTTCTTCTTCATTCTTTTTTTCTCCTCCTTCTTTTTCAGCATCTGTTTTTTCTTCGTTTGAATCTTTTTTTTTATTTTGTTTTCTTCTTCCACTTGTTGGTTCTTTATCAATTAATTCTGATAAACTTTTTGCATCAAAGAAATTATATACTAATGGTTTATCTGCTTGAATATAACATATTGTTTCTTGATCTTCTCCTGTTACTGAGGATGTTGTTGACATCTTTTTCTTTTATTTATTATTATTATTTTTTTATCAGTTTTATTAAATAAATTTTATTAAAAAAACAAAAATAAAAAAATTGATGAAAAAATAATAATTAATATAATAAAGCAAATATGCTTAGAGATAAGAGAAATACATAATAAAAATATTAAACATAGAGACTTAAAGTCAGAAAATATACATTTAGATAAAAATAACAAAATAAAAATTAGTGATTTTGGAATATTTAATCATTTTAATACATATAAATCATATATTTCCACCTCCTTAGGAAAAGGAACTTCTCAATATGCAGAGCCAGAAATAATGAAGGATGGAAAATATGATAAAAAGTCTGATATATATTCTTTGCGATGTATTATTTATGAATTATTTAACCTTAGTTATAAATATCAGAAATTAATTGATATTTCATTGAATGTCGATAAAAAAGATTTAATATTATTCAAATATATTAAATAATTTTATAATCCCACATCCATGTGGAATTAAAAATATAGAAAGATATATTTTTTTAATTCAGGTCTTCAAATTATTGCTTCTTGAGATGTATTAGTTAAAGAATTAAAAAATATCCATAATGGAAAAAGTTTATTTATTGGATTATTAAAAGATGAAATTGAAAAATTAAATAATGATTGGATATTTAATGCTTCAAACTTCTGCAAATAACATGAAAAATTGTTTTCCAGATTGGAAAAGTGGAAAATGATTCCCAAAAATTTATTGCAAAATTTATTTATAAAATTAAAGATGAGTTGATACAGTTGGGATATGTAAATAAAGAAAGTTTTTTTTATAAAGTATTTAATGATAAAAAAACATATAATGAAATTATTCATAAATTAAAGGAGCAATCAAAAATTTTTTCAATTTTTTCACATATATCACAAGTTGATTTTAGATATTATTGTGAAAATTGTATGAAGAATTTGTATTATCAGGATTTTTCTTTTGATATCGTATTAAATATAAGCTTGGATAAATCTTATGCTTATAATGGTATTTTATAAGGAAAATATTTTATAGAATTATTTAGACAATCAAAAAATAATTCACTTGCCCATATTGTAAAAAAACAAATGAATTAAAAAAAAAAGAGAACTTTATAAAATTACTAGAAATTATTATTATTAATATTGAAAATAGAATTTATAGAGATATTTATTTTGATTTAATCATTCAAATTGATAAAAATAAATATAAATTATTTGCCATTAATAGAAGCCTATAGGAAATAATAAACATTATATTTGTTGATTGGAAATGAATTGAAAATGGTATGAAATAAATGATGCTTATGTTATTCTTATTGATAAACCAAGAGAAAGATGTGATGGTATATGTGGACTATTTTATAAAAAAATTATTTTAAATTATATTTAAATAAATTAAAAATAAAAAGATAATTTTTTGGGGAATGCCCATTGAAAATTAAAAAGAAATATATTTTTATTTATTGGGGATTGTAATTGGAGATTGGGCCCAATCCCCAATTTTATTTTATATATTTTAATTCTTTTAATTAATTTTTTTATCCTCAATCCCCATATATAAAAAATTTTAATTAAAAAATATTTTTTATTTAAAACAAATTTTTAATCAAAAATACCTAAATAAAAATAATTAAATAAAATTATTCTTTTTCTTCTAATTCTTTACCTTCTTTAATTAATTTTTCAACATTTTCTTTTTTCATTTGTGCTAATTGAGTTTTTCTCATTTTTCCAAATATTAATAATAATAAAATACCTATAATATTAGCACTCATTATACATCTCATAGCCATTCTATTTAATCCTTTAGGTTTAAAATAATCATTTATAGCTCCATATATCATTGGAGATGTACCAGAAAGTAAAAACATCATAGTAATATTAGAAATTGCATTAGATATACTTTTTAAACCTGGCCTAACACTGACTATAAGAAATCCTATGCATAAAGATAATACTGATGATACAAAACATAAAAATAAAGTTAAACAACCTACAAAAGTATATAAATTAGACATAAAAGTAGCAGAGATTCCAAATATAGTAACTAATACTTGTAAACCTATACATACATATGGAGCGCCTGGATTTTCATAACTTCCATAAAAATGATTAACTATTTGTCCTACAAATCCTCCTATTACAGGACCTGTTATACATGCTGTTGTATAAGATAAAAATATTAATTTAGCATCATTTACACCTAAAGCATTTCTTATGTAATCCGCACACCAATAATGAACAGCAGTTAAAAATCCATCTATTATACCTCTAGTCCAATTAGCAACTTGGAATATTGGAGAAGTAAGACATTCATACATTTCTTGGAAATAAGATTTTTCTTCATCTTTCTTTACTTTAGGTAAATATTCATATATAGTGTTTCTGTTTTCATCTTCTTCTTTCTTATTAGCTTTTAAATTTGCATTAAAATAATTACGAGGATAACAAAAAATAAGTAAAGAAACAGCCCATAAATAACCTCCAGTAATAACAAATCCATATTTCCAATTTTTTTCTCCCAATAATACATTAAAAGTATAACCCATAACCTTTCCAAATGGTTTAATTACTTGAAACATAGTTAATTGAGTAGTTTTATATTTTTTAAAGGCATATTGATCTATCCATATTGGAAGATAAATAGTAGGACCCATATGTAATACTCCTATCAATCCTCTTAATGTAATTAATATAGATCCATTATTTGAAAAATTAAAGAGTATCATAAAAAAGCCTTTAAAAAAAATATAAAAAATATAAAGCCATTTTAAATTACATTTATTTATTATAATTGTAAATAAAAATGAACCAGTTCCTCTTCCTATTCCAAATGCCGTTCCAAACATTCCAAATTGTTTATCATTTAAATTTAATTCTAATTTTATTTGCTTTGATGAAGAAGATAAAATACCTGAACCACAATTTAATGCCATTTCTACTGATAATAATACAACATATAATATAAATCTTGGAAATGGAGAAAAACTTACTTTTTTTTTTTCTTCTTCAGAAGATGATAATTTTAAATTTTCTTTATTTTCATTTGTTGACATTTTAATCTTTAATTTTTAAGAGTTGTAGAATTAATATTTTAATTTTTTTATATTATTTTAATCTTTTTTATAATTTTTTTTAATTTATTTTTAAATGAGGATATAATATTTATAAATTCATTTTTTTTTAAATTGGGGATTGGGCCCATTCCCCTATAAAAAAATTTTTTAATTATTTTATTATTAATATGGGGATTGGGACCAATTCCTAATTCCCAATTTTTTTTTTCTTTCATCTATTTATTTATTTTTTTTTTATTATTATTATTTAATAATTAATTTATTAATTACATTCCTTTATTTAAAATTCTTTTAATAAAATTTTACATATATTTATTTGATTTTATTATCAATTCTCAATCATTATCACCTTAACCCTATATAAATCATATATGATTTAATTATTCAAAATTACTTTTAATATTGTTTGAATAATTTTTATAATTTTAAATAAAATATAAAACATTATAAAGTGTTCAAAATATAATATTATAAAAAAATTAGGCCAAGGTGCTTTTGGTGCAGCTTATGAAGTAATAAATATAAAAAATAATGAAAAATATGTGAAAAAAGAAATTCAAATGAAAGAAGCATTAAAAGAAGAAATAAATGAATTAGTAAAAGAATCACAAATATTATCAACTATAAATAATGAAAATGTAGTTAAATATTTTAAATCATTTATAGATAAAACAATTTTTAATATTGTTATGAAATATTATGAAGGTAAAGATTTAAGCAAAAATATTAATGAACATAAACAATAATTTATTTAAAGAAGAATATCAAGACAAAAAATTCTTTGAAAAGGTGAAATGAATTATTGTATTTTTTTTATTAAAGAAGGAGAGATTAATGTTATAAATTCTGAGAAAAATCAAATTGTAAGAACTTTAAAAAGAGAAGATTATTTTGGATAAAGAGAAATAATATTAAATGAAGAAAATAAATTTGATATTATTTCAAAAACAAAATGCATTATTTATGTTATTTATTTTACAATTTTATATAAAATTCTATGAAATAATTTTGAAAGTGTTTTACTTTTAAATTTTATTAAAAATGTTTTTATTAAGAACAAATAATTTTAAAAAATTTAATGTTAAATTATTAGATCAAGTTGGTGATTTAGTTACAGCTAAATTTGTTATTAAAAAACAAGTAATTTATACAAAATTTTTTGATACTTCAAGTACTATGATAACTTTAATTGATGGTGATTTATATTATGAAAAAGATAAAAATTCTATTTCTCAAAGAGATACTTTATTATTTGAAGATGATATATTAAATCATACTAAAAGAAAATTAGATCATAATATTATTTCTACAAATGATGTTTTACTTGTAGAAATTGAATTAGAAAAATTTGAAAATATTTTAAATGTTCTATTAAAGAATTATTAGATAAAAGTTCTGCAATTGAAAAAGTAAATTTATAAATGTAATAACTCAAGGAGAATAAGGAACAAGATTTTATATAATAAAAAGTGGTAAAATATTTGTAAGAGATAAATATATAAGAACAATGAATGAAAATGAATATTTAGGAGAAAGAGATTTATTTATAAAGAAACAAAAAGTATTTTATCTTGAAAAAAATGATTTTATTTCAGTTATTGAAATTAATTTAAAAGATTATTTAATGAGTAGATTATATTTACAAGATAATACTGTTCAATTACAAGATTTAGAATTTTATGATAGATTAGGTAATGGAAATTATGGTATTCTTTCATTAGTAAAATCAAACAAAAATAAATATTTTTATGAAATAAAAAAATATCAAATAAACAAATATTATATAGTCAATTAGCTCAAAATTTAGAATTAGAAAGATGAATATTATTACAAATAGATCATCCATTTATAGTAAAATTAGTAAAAACATTAAAAGATGATAATTATGTATATTTCTTAATGGATTATATAAAAGGAAAAGAATTATTT
>JAJJKW010001731.1:0-36605 GCA_023805745.1 Isotricha sp. YL-2021b | reverse complement strand
CAGTTAAGGTAACGGAAGTAGAAGTAGCACCTGTGCCAGTTCCACCTAAGGAAATAATACCAGTACTAACAGAAGAAGTAGTACCTAATTCATATGTAGCATTGTCATTAGTATCAGTAGAAGCAATTGTAATTACTCCACCGCTCTAACTAACTGTTACATTAGTTCCACCAGCAATGCTAAAAGAACCTTTAGATTGATTGTTTTTACTATCAGCAACAGTAGAAGCAACTGTTACAGCATTTGAACCATTAGTAAAAGTAAGATTTTGATTACTTGTAGCTAAATAGGTATCAGGATTTAATTGAGTCCATTCACCAGTTGTAGGATTATCACAAATTGCAAGAATATTTTGATCTGCCCAGTAATAAATATCACCTTGCATTAAATTATTATAACCTGAATCAGACTTCTTTGGAGGCTGTGCTGTGTTAATACCATTAGCGATATGTATATATTGATTTAAATCTACAAGTTCACCATTTGACCAACATATAGTCTATGTGTATCTGTAGTTAAATAAAAAGTACCGTCTACATATGATGTAAGATCCATCAAATTCTGATGTAGACCTCTTTTAAAGTTTACATTAACACTCATGAGAGTTTTCTCCTTTCAAAAATTAATTGTTACTTAATTCAACCCAAGTTAATCTATCATAGAGATCAAGAATACCATCAACAAGAGTTGTAGGCCCATTATTATTATCATAAGCCCTAAGATTTGCGATTGTTCCTACTTCAGCATTAAAACGACTTGTAAGAACATAATTACCAGTAGCAGCTTCTAAAGTAGAAATTCTACCATCTAAGCTATTTACCTATGTATTAAATTGGCTTGTAGTAACATAATTACTTAAATCTGCTGTCCAAGAACCAAGTTTTTCAAAACCAGAATTCTGAACATACATATATTCATCATAAGCATCACCGACTTGTGCGCTAGATTTAGGCACTAAGAAAACGGTTCTGTTTAACTAATTTGCGGGAACAAGATTTTGGTTAAGAGTTTCATTAGCAGTTAATACTCTATAAGTTAAATGGTTTGCGCTAAGGATTTTACCATCAACAGCGTCCATATCACTTTGTAACTAAGCAACATCAGTCTCCAATGTGCCAACACGAGTACTAAGAGCAGGATTGTCTAAACTTACCCAACCATTTGCAACGCCAGAGTAAACTAAAGGCTCGCCATCAATAATAGCAATATCGCCTTCTGTTGGATTAGCGGCTAAACGAGCTAAAGCTTGCGCTGTAGACTCACCACTATTTTTTGTACCAACTGTTACATCAGCACCGCCAACATTTGCTCCAGCTTGCTTTGCTGCTTCAACAGCAGTAACCATTGAAACAGGAACCCACTCTTGATTCAATGAATCATAGTGAAGTATCATACCTTCGGCTAAAGTACCAGATAAATTAACATCTAATAAATCACCGAGATTCTACGCAGCTGCAGCACTAGTACCGCCTATTAATTTACTACCTAAGTAAAGCTCACCTTGGGTAGCATTAGCTGTTTCGTAAACAAAATACAAAGTATTATTGTCTAGTCTACCAGCAGTTTGTTTAGCGGCATAAGTACTTTTTAAACCACGCTCAAACTTTACAAAATTAACAGACATTTATTCTTTTCTCCTTTCTTGAAGAATCTTTCAATGAATATTAAATTTTATATAAATAGATTATTAACTTCTAACCAGCTTCCAAGTCGTATAATCTATTGTAAAATCACCAGTAGGAAGAGTTTCATGAATATCTATGGTTTCTCCACCATTCTAAGTAGTACTTGTTACAAAATCTGATAGAGTTCCAATTACTTCTGGTTTACCAGTTATAAAAGGCCCACTTGTATTATAATCTACCTAATTTGCCCAATCAGTAATAAGATAATATTTAACAGTTCCAGTTAATGGATCTCTTTCAGTAAATAAACTTGAAAGAACACCAGCCAAACCTTCTTTATTATTGGCAAGAATTTCACCAATAGTTGGAATACTCTCTAAATATTCATATGGATCATGCTCATAATCTCTAGGCTTTTCTACTAACTGGTTCTCTCCATCTACTTCTTCCAATACTTCATAAGTATCACTCCAATAAGGTTTAAAGAATGGACGAACATGAGTACTATCATCATCTTCTGGGATACCATAAATTAAATTATATAAATCCTACATTAAATTACCAAACTGTGGTAAATTCATAAGTAATGTTTTTTTGCTACTAGTTTCCTATGCTGTAGGTGAACCAGTGGTAGAAAAATTTTCAGGTCTTAAAGTACCTTCATCTCTCCAAACAATATAACTCTAATCATCTTTATTACCTTTTGGAATTGCATATACCATATTAAAACCATTAGCATTATAATTAATATTTTCATTATTAACATTTAATTTTAATGTTTTTGGCATATTTAAATAATAAGTAAATTCATTACTTTGTTTTAAATCAAAACTAGGCTCCATCCAAGTCTCATATGCATTAGCTGCAGTTGTAGGATGTCCATCAGGATTATCTGGATCAGCAACAGATATGTCTTCTGGCTCTAAACCATTTACTATAGCATTTTTATATATTATTGGGTCTTGAAGAACTAACTCTAATTTTGGAGCAAGAGCATTAAGTTCTGCCACCATAATATATTTTTCTCCAGAGCCAGGACCATATATTTTCTGCCAAACAGTAGAATCATAACTTGCGCCAAAATACTGTACATCTATTGCTTTATCAGCAGCATAAAGTGCTGTCTCGCGCATAGCTCCAGCAACCTATGAATTTGGGTCTGGCTCAAATCTCTATCCAACATTTAATATTTCATTTTGATTAAGATTTAATAAATCTGTACGAGTAGATCTCTAACCATAGTTAATTAAAACATATCTACCAGCATATACACCATCGGTAGAACAATTATCTTCCATTTGCTTTCTAGTATTATATACTCTATCAAACTAAAAAGTACTGGAGCCTATTCTTTTTACATTACCATATAAGCTCATGTTGAAGATCCCTCCCCACCATAAACTATATCAATAATTAAAAAACCAGATGAATCAATTAAAAAAGAAGAATCAGATAAAACAAATAATAAAAAAACAAATATAAATGAAGCAGAAAAATCATCTGAAAAAGATAATTCAGAAAATTTAAGTATATCAAATTTAAATGAATCTAAAAGTTCTTCAAAATCTTCAAAAATAAACATAAAACAAAGAAAAACTATAAAAAATATTCGTGCAATGTCTTTTGATAAATATTCAAATAGGAAAGATTTTTTTATCAAAAAATATAATTATATTTCAATTTTAAAACCAAAATTAATTGAAAAAAAAATTTCTGTTCCAAATTTTAAAAAAATGATATCTAGAGAAAAAAAAATTTATATTCCAAAACAAATTGAAGCTTATATTGATTATCATCCAAATTATAATGCAATTTATTGTGATGTCCCTCAAAGTGCTAAAAAAAAAGATTCGCAAGAATTAAATAAAAAAAAATTAATACTTAAAAAACTTTGGAGAAGTTTTAAAACTTCTATTAAATATGTTGTTATTCCTGAAATAAATAAAAAGTAAGATTTAATTTTTTATTTATTTCTTTTGTATCTTTATGTAAACGATTTTTTATCTATTTTTGACTAATAATTAAAAATATAATTTTATATAAAGTTAATATTAGGAAAACTATTTATTTCAATTTTATATTTTTTAAATTAATTGATTTTTAATTTAAATATAAAAATTTATTTAGTATTTTGAACATCTATTTTTCTATAAAATTGAGGAATTCTTGTTTTTTATTTGGATCATTCTTTTCAATGAAAAGTATATAATCTGATAATTTACTATCAGAATTTTGTCTTTGAGCAACTACTTTCATAAATTGTTTTGCCAATTGTTCTTTTTTCAGATTAAGTACTTTAATATATTCTTCTAATAATATATCTTGTTCTGTTAAAATTTTTAATTTTTTTTTTAAATTTTCTTCTTTAATTTGTTTTTTTTTAAATTCATTTTTCTTTTGAATTAAATTTTCTTTTTGTTGTTTATATTTTTCCAATTCTAAATAATAATAAAATTCATTTGTTGATGTTTCATTAATTTTATTATCTTCTTCTTTTAAATTATTTAAAGTTGTGTTAAATATTTTTTCTTTTTCTTCTATTTTTTTTTTATTTTCTTCAAATAATTTCTCATTTTCTTTTTCAGAAATAGAAATTAATTTATTAACTAATTCTTTAAAAGAATTATTTGTAATTTCTAATTCTTGGCTTTTTTTTTTAATATAATTACTAAAATTGTCAAAATTTTTAATATTTAAATTATCTAAATTAACATTCTCTAAATTTTGAAAATTTTTTAAAATAATATCAACTTCTTCTTTATAACTTTTAACTTTATTTTTTTTCAAATCATTATTTTCTCCTTCTTTATTTTGTAAATTATTTTCTTTATCATAATTCAGAATAACTTTTTCTAAATTTCTAATCATTTCATTATCTTCTAAAAACATAGCATTATTTTTATCAGAAACCATACTTTGTAAAACAATATGTTTTTTTTCTTCATCATCTAAATTATTAATATTAGCATTATTATTAGTAGCTTCACTAATTTTTCTAGAATTATTATCACTTATTTTTCTACTCATATTATTACTATCACTTTCTCCTTCAATTTCTTCTTCTTCTTCTTCTTTAAAATTAATAATATTATCACTTTCATCAATTTCTTTAAATTCAATATCAACATCTTTAATTTCATCTAAATCTAATAAATCTGTAACATCCATTCTTTCATTAGGATCTTTTTTCACTAATTTACTTATTAAATCTCTACAAAAATCATCTTCTATTTCAGATAAATCTAAATCACATTCCATTATACTATTTATCATTTCTTGAAGAGAACCAGTTTTAAAAGGACTTTTAAAATTAGTTAACATTTCATATAATAAAATACCTAAATTCCAAGAATCAGTTTTAGTATTTATTTCAACATTTTCTTTATTAATAATTAATCTTAATTCTTCAGGAGTAGTATAAGAACTAATTTTAAATTTATGATTATCAATAATTAAATTTTCAATATGTCTTATTGGTTGATCTTCTTTACCAATCATTTTTAAACCAAAATCAGTTAATTTAACACAAATATCAACTAAAACAGTTTCTGGAGTAATTTTAATATTATTCATTCCAAAATTATGTAATTGTTGAACTCCAATACAAATTTCTGTAAAATATTTTAAAGCTGATTCTGCATCTTCGCATTCTCCATTTAATATTTTTGTTTCTAAAGATTCTCCATCATAAGATTCCATTATTAAAAATACATTTTCTTCATCTTCATAATGATTTAATAAACGATATAAATAACAATGAGATGAATTATACATTAAATTTAATGTATTGTTTATCTTATTTACTAATTTGGAATTTATTATATTTTGTTTATCAAAATTTATTATTATATATTCTGTTTTTGTTTTTTTGTGACATACTCTTGTTCCTAAACCTAATTTTCCTATATCTACTAATTCTTCTGATTCTCTGAAAAAATCATGATTTGTTGATTCTCTGTCTAAACAATTTTTTACTGTAGGAGATAACATAAATACTCTGTTTGATATTTTTGTTATTTGAGGTGTTTGAGTTTGAGGAATTTCCATTTTTTAATTTTTTTTTTTTTAAATTTTTTTTTAATATTTTTATTTTTTTTTAATTATTTTTAACACTTTTAATTTCAAGTTTTTTGTTTTAATAATTTTTTAATTATAAATAAAAAGGAACTTTAAATAAAAAAATTTACAAACTATTTTTTTCTTATTGAAGTAAGAAATTTTAATTCAAAAAATAAAATAATAAAGTTAAGTTTGATCTCTTATATAAATTAAATAAATGAAAATTATGAAAAAACAGATTAATATAAAAATTTTCAAATTTTTGAATGAATAAAAGAAGTGTATTTTTAAATAGAGATTAATAATAATTATCATCTCCTATTGATAATTACAAGGTAAATTATTAATATAAAGCATTTAATTAAATTAAATAATATTATAAAAAACAAAACTTATAAATATTTAAATATTAATTTTTTTTATTGAATTTGATAAAATATTTTAATTATTTTTAATGAATTTTTAATATAAATAAAATGAATTCATATTTCCAAAATGGTCCTTGTATTGAAATTTACAGTACTAGTATATTGCTTTTTAATTTTAATAGATGAAACTCTGATTAAAAAATGGAAATTTTTTGGTAAAGTTGAAAAAGGATATGAAACAAATTCTAAAAGTTATTTTCATCATTTATTTAATGTAAATTCCAAAATGAATTGTCCACCAAATGAAAAAAATTCAATTAATATATATAATAATATATTAATAATTCAGGTTCTATTACTCAATCAAAAATCATTTGCAATTGAAATAAGAGCAACAGATAATTCAGATTGTAAAAGAAGATTTAATTTTTCAACTTCTAAAAAAGCTATAGAAACACATGAATTTAATATTGAAATTCCTTTACATTTATTAATCCCAAATTTATGGACAAATATATATATTGACATTGGAAGCTTATTATCTCAAAGTTTTAGAAATCAAATAATTAAATGTATAGATTACATAAGTATTAGTGGTTGTTGTAAGGTAAGAAAAATTTTTGCAATAAAAAATATAAATGATCCTCTACCTAAAAGTATTTTACTTTCAAAAAATACTCTAATTAAAAATATGAAAATTGAAAATATAAATACTGGAATTGAAGATTATAATATTGTTGTTCCTAATACAACATCAACTAATATTAATTTCGTTGCTTTAGGTGAAAATTTAAATGTTGAAAATAATAATCAATCTAATATTAAAGGAAATAAAATAAATAATAAATCTAATCAGAATTTTAATAAAAATTCATCTAAAAAAGTGAATGAAAGTATAAAAGAAAATTCAAATAATAATGAACAAAAGATGAATAATTTAGTTATTACTAATGATAAAAAAAATGCATATAAACTTGCAGATACTTTAAAAAAAAAGACAAGAGAGAATTTAAATTATGCAAAAAAATTACCTGCTTTTAATTCTGTATCTAAACAAATTCATTATAATGCAAAAACAAAAAACAATATAACATCTAAAGAAATGAAAAATCAAAATCCATTAAACAAATCAAAAAATCAAGAAAAGAAAAATGAAAATAATAATCAAAAAGAAGATTTAATAAAAAATCAAAATGATAAAAATTCAAATGAAATTCTAGAAAATCAATTTAATAAATTTGGAATTTATGAAAATTTTAATTTTGGAAAACAACCAACAATGAATGATAGTATAGAAGAGATATATGATTATAATGAGAATCCTTTAGCAGAATCAATTTTAATAAAAGCTCCAGAAATAAATACAGTAACAAATATAAAAAATGAAGATATAATTCATATAGATAAGCAAAATTTTAATGGGAGTATAAATAAAACTCAAAATTTATTAAATGAAATAGAAAATAATAATCAAAAAGAAGATAATAATTTATTAAATAATCCATTTTTTAATGAAATTGAAATTGATGATTTAAGAGATAAATTTAATGTTGAAAATAATAGACCTTATTCACCTCCTATTGGAAAAATGATTCCAGTTTCTGATGTAAATAAAAAAGATGTTAATATTAATAATTTAATTAATGATAGAGATTTAAATCCACTTTTAAATTCTATTGCAAGTGTTTCTAGTAAATTTAATAATAGGGCTATTAAAAATTATGAAAATTTAATTTATGATGAAAAAGAAGGAAAATATTTTGACCCTATTTTAAAAATTTATTATGATGTTAAAAATAAAGAAAAATAAATAATTAATATGTTATTTTATTTTGTAAAAATTTTGTGAAAATCATTATAAAAAATTTTATTTATTTCTTTTTTTTATATTTTTATTTTTGATTATTTTGATTTTTAGATTTAAAATAAAAATGGAAAATAATGCAAGTCAAAATTTAAATCCTCAAAACAATGATATGGAAAATATGTTTAAATTAATGCAAACAAATCAAATGGGAAATGTAAATCAAATTCAAAATCAAAATCAAATGTTAGAAGCTTTCATTTTATTTCAAAAATTTATGAACATGAATCAAATGCTTGAACAACAAAAAGAAATAATGAAAAATGATATAAATAAAAATGAAATTCAATCTTCTAAATTAAATATTAATAATAATAATAATAATAATAATAATAATAATATTCAAAATAATATACCTAAAAATACAATAAATGAAAACAATATTAAAGAATCAAATAATATTAATATCACAGGAACAAATAATAATAATAATCTTAATAATAATAATATTAATAAAAATAAAGAAGAAATAGAAATTCATAAAGAAGAAAAAACAGAAAATAATAATAATATAAATGAAGAAAGTCCTCAAATAACAAAACATGAAAAAAAAGAAGTAATAAAACCTCGAATTCGAAGAGGAGAAAATAAAAATTTTTCTTCTGAAAAAAAAGAAATAGAAAATCAAAATGAAAAAAATGATATAATAGAAAATACAGAAAATTCCAAATTAGAAAATTCAAAAACAACAGAAACTAAAATTGATAATATAAATGATATAAATAATTCAATAAAAGAATCAGAAATTAAAACAGAAGAACAAAAAGATGAAACAATAAATAATGAAACAGAAAATAAAGAACAAAAAGAAAATAAAGAAACATTACCAGATTTATTTGAAAAAAAACTTCCTCCTCCAAAACCAGTTCAAAATTTTGATGAAATTCCAATAAAAAGTGGAAATTCAAATTTTATGGATTTATTAGAAAAAAATTTAGAAAATGAAAAAAATCAACCTCAGACTGTTTCTCAAAAACCAATAAGAAAATATACTCCAAATAAAGTTAGAAAACAAATTGAAATTTCTAAACCACAAAAAGGAGAAATGAAAAAATATAAATATTATTCTGATAATTTTGAAGAAAATAATCTTTATAATGAAAGAATAAATAGAGAAGAAAAAGCAAAAATGGCAAAAGAAAAAGCAAGAGAAATTGAAAGTAAACAAAAAATGAAAATTGAAAATAAAAAAATTGACAATAAAACTATTAATAAACCAGAATTTCCTAAAAGTATTAGAAATTCTAATAATAATACTATTAATAATAATAATACTATTAATAATAATAATAATAATAACAATAATAATAATAATTATAATAATAAAGATTTTAATAATATTGTTATTGTTAATAGTGGAAATTTAAATAAAAATAATTTTAAAGAAGGAGATAATAATGATAAAGATATTGTAATTAATGAAAATGTTAAAAATAAATGGAGTAAAGCTAATTTTAATATATTAGATGGAGTTGAAGAAAAAAATGAAGAACCAATGAATAATTTTGTTTTGGAATATGGAGGAAATAGTAATAATAAGAATTTATCTTGTAAAAGAAATTTAAATTTAATGATTGGAGTTCAACAAAATGAAAATGTTATTTCAAATAATAATAATCAATCAAATTCAAAACAAAATAGTACTTCATCATATACTTCAAATAGAAAAAATAATAATACTATTACTCCAAAAAATGAAAAATCACCAATTAAACCTAAAAAAAATACAAATATTAATGTTCAAAATAAAAGTAAAAAAAATACTAGTAATAATAGTGTAAATAATAGTAATAATAATTTAAAAAGTAATCAAAATATAAATAATGAAATTAAAGAAGTTAAAGAAGAAGATTATTTTTCAGAGATTGATAAAGGAGACATTGTAAATAATGAAAAAGAAATAAATAATAAAGAAAAATTTGAAGAATTATCAAAATTAATGAGTGAGTCAAAATCAACTGATGCAGTTTATAAAGAACAATTAAATGAATTGAATCAACAAATTCAATTATTAAAAAAAGAAAATTTAAGAGTTTCAAAATTAAGGGAAAATTATGAACAATTAAATATGAAATTACAAAATGATACAAGAGAATTTAATAAAAAGAGAGAACAAGAATTATTAAATTTTGAAAATTTTAAAGAAGAAGAATTAAAAAAATTATCTAAAGAAAGAAAACAATTATCTTATGAACAAAAGCAATTTACAGGTTTAAAATTAAGAAATCAAATTTCAAATCAAAGTTCCCTTAAAGATAAAGAATTAATAGAAAATTTAAAAAATCAATTATTAAAACTACAAGAAGAATCAAAAAAGAAAGATAATAATAATAAAATATTAATTGAAAGATATAAAAAGCAATTAGATGAAGCTAATAATAAAATTAATGAATTAAATAATATTATTGTTAAATTAAATTCAAATAATAAAACAAATAATAATCATTCTTTAAGAAAATCTAGAAGTAAAGGTAATTTAACAGTTAATCATATGAATTTAAATAATGAATTTGATAAAAATAACGATACAAATAATTCAAAAAAAGAAAGATTAACTCAGCAAAATAACAAAGATTATAATAATAATTATTATTTTACAGATAATCAAAAACAAAATGATTTAAATCTTAATTATGATTATATGCAAGATACAAATAATGTAAGTATAAAAGAAGAAATTAATATTATAAAAAATGAAAGTATAAATAACAATTTAACATTTAATAATAATAACAATAACCAATACAATAATAATAATAATAACACATATAACAATAATAACAATAACTCATTTAACAATAATAACAATAAAGAAATAGAAAATTTGGAAGAAGAAGATGAATCATATGATTTAGTATTTCCTGATAAATACCACAAACCAATATATACATTACAAAAAACAGAAACAACAGATGATGGTAAAATAATAAAATATTATGACAAAGAACGTAAAGAAATAATATTTAAAAGTGGAGTAAGAAAAGAAATATTTTCTGATGGATATCAGATAGTATATTTTAATAATGGAGATATAAAGCAAATATTTCCAAATATAAAAACAGTATATTATTTTAATGAGGCAAAAACAACTCAAACAACTTATCCAGATAAATTACAAATATTTAAATTTGATAATGGACAAATAGAAAAACATTATCCTGATGGAACAAAACAAATTGCTTTTCCTGATGGAAGTTTAAGATATATTTTACCTGATGGTTATGAAGAAACTTATTATTTAGATGGTAAAGTTCAAAAAATTGATAAAAATGGTGTTATTATTTTAGAACATGAAGATGGATATAAAGAAATTAAATATCCTGATGGAAGAGAAGTTTGTGAATATCCTAATGGACAATAAATTTAAATTTCTTTTTTTTTTAAATTATTTATTTTTTATATGTTTTTTTTATTTTTTTGAAATTTTAAAATTTTGATGAAGTGGAAAACTTTAAAAGGATATTATTTTAAAAGTTTTATGGATGAAATTGAAGAAGTTAGAAATCAATATATGGAATTAATTAAAAATATTCAAAATACTAAAAAAGAATCTTTAAAAAAAGATTTTTTAAATTTAAGAAAATGTATTGAAGAAAGAATTACTCAAATTGATGGTTTTTTAGAAGATAATTTTGATAAACCTTATGTATTACATTTTGAAAAAGGGAAAATAAAATTAAGAAAAATATTATTAATTACTCCAAGTGATAAATTAAATTCAAGTTCTATGGATAAATATTTTAAAGATATTAATATTGATATTAATACTTTAAAAGATATTAATGATGATGAAATCAATAAAGGAGAAACTCCAATTTATAATATTGTTCCAAAAGAAATGACTAAATTTTTTAATTATTTAGATAAAAAAGAAAAAGAAGATAAATTAAATTTAAAAATTGAAATTGATAAAAATAATAAAAGTAGAAATTTATCAAATTTATCAAAAAGAAAAACAAATTATACTTCTTTTAAAAGTAAAGAAAAAGCATCAGTTAATAATAAATCAATAAATCAAACATTTCTTAATAATACTTTGAAAAAAAATAATTCAAAGAAAAAGATATCTCCAAAAAAAAATTTTCAAAGAAATGATTCATCAACAATAAAAAAAATTAATAAAAATCCAATTTCACCAAAAAATACTTTTTTTCAACCTGCAAGAGAAGTTATTAATACATCAAATAGAAATTTTTTTAAAATAGATAAAAAAAAGAAAAATGAAATTAAAAGTTTTTCAACAAATGAAAACCCAATTTCACCAATTGAAAGAATAAATAAAAAATCAGATGAATTTCAAAAAGAAATTGAAAATGATTTTTTTACTAATGAAGAAGAAGATGATGTTTATTTAACAAATTTAATTAAAAAAACCACAATAAATAAAAATAAAATTTCTAAATTTAAATACCCATTTAATGATAACAGTATTAAAAAAAATAAAAATGAAAATACTAATCCTAAGAATTATAATTATAATGATTTTGATATAAATGCATATAAAAAACCAAAAAATACATTTAGTAAAACTAATTTTAATGATCCAAAAAGATTATCATTTAATCCTTATGAAGAATTTAATAATTCAAAATCAAAAAAATCTTCAAAAACTGAGGATATATTTGAATATTATGTTGATGATGAAAACTTAAATGAAAATGAAGAATTAGATTTATCATCATCAGATTTATCTATTTCATATATTGATGATAAGGAAATATTAATTAAATTAATATTAAATCCAAAAGAATATGGTTTACTTCTTAAAGAAAGAGCATATAAAGCTTTTACAATATCTGAGCATAATAATTAATTAATTAATTTATTATATATAATTATTAAAGTAAAATAATATCTAATAAATGCAGACAAATACAATTTTAAGTATTTTTTTTGTGGCATTTATTCTCGATATAATTCGATCAATTAATTCAACAGAACAAACCAATTATAAGCCAAATAATAATAAACATGATACATTTAAAGAAAAAAATGTAAAAACTTTTCCAAATGAAAAAATAAATAATCCTTCAATGAAAATGAAGGATGAAAGTGGAGAAGATATAAAAATATCCTATGATAATGTAAATAATAAAAAAAAAAATAATTTAATTTATTTAACTATTCAATTTTGTCAATCCTGATCTTATAGAAATTATTTCATGGAAATTCAAGAAATCATGGAGAAAAATTTTAAAAATGTAATAGTAAAAGGTGAAGAATATCCTTTAAATTCAACTAGAAAAATGTTATCTTATTTAGTTACTATAATTCAAATATCAGTTTTTGCATTTTGTATTGTAGGTGATTCATTAAAACCTTTATTAAAAAATATTATTCCTGATAATTTAATTGATTGGATTTCTGAGAATAAATTACGTTCATTTATTATAAGTTTTTTACTTGGAAATATATTACAAAGTAGTATATCTAATACTGGTGCTTTTGAAATATTTTATAATGGAAATCAAATTTGGAGTAAATTACAAACTGGAAATGTTCCTAATATTAATCAATTAATGTTAATTCTCAATCAAAATGGTGCAAATTTCTTAAAAAATTAAATTTATAATAGAATAATTAATTATATAAATTATTTAACTCTTTAATGTGATAATTTGAATAAGAAAAAAGAATTCGAAATTTATTCAAATTTGATTTTTTGAGTTAAGTAATTTTTTATTTTTTTTTTCTTATTTGACATTTGGAATTAAACTAATTTATTAAAATTAACATTTTTGACTTTCCATTCTTGAGTTTTTTCATCTCTTTCTAAATTTAAAATAACAAATTCACCATCATATAAATTTCCAGGATTAATAATACATTTATTTCCTATAAAACAAAATCCTTTACCACAATTATTATTACCATGAATATTTAAAATAATATTATCATTTATATTTAATTCTTTTTCTAGCTTTTTACTTCCGTTAAAAATCATAGAATTACTTGAAATTAAATTAAAATAAGTAGTTGGACTTGAAAATGGACCCATATTTGAGATTAATATATATTTAATATTTTTAGTAGTATTATTTCCTTTAATTTCTTTTTCTAATTCATTAAAAGCTTGTTTAAATTCATTAATAAATAATTTATCACTTCCGTAATATTTACTATTATTATCATTATATGGGAAACCACTTTTATATTCAAAATCAAAATTATAATTTTTAAAAGGTTTCAAAAAGCAATTTTCATTATATTTATTAATAAAAGTTGGAATAGAACCTCCCATTCCAAAAACATATAAATCATTACTTAATTTAAAATATTTTTTATGTAAATTAGTACTTTTCATTGTTAAAATTGGAGAATTTGATCTAAATAATGTCATTGGATCTGTACAACCTCCTATATAAAACATATTTAAATTTATATTTTCTAAAAAAGTAATTAATCCTGTTATTTCTGCTTCACTTTTTGGTATTATTTCTGGATTATTTTGTGTTCCTTGTTTTAAATTTAAGAAATTTCCTACAAAAAAAATATAATCAAAATATTCTAAATTTTGTAATTGCCATTCTTTTAATTTTTCAACAAACATAAAATTTGATTTTATATTTCCCACTATTAAAATTCTTAATTTTGATATCTTTAATCTCTCTTCTTCATTTGATGAAAGAAACATTTCTTCAAAAGTTTTTGTTTCTGACATTTTTAAATTTTAATATATTTAATTTAAAAAATTATTTTCTTTTTTTTTCAGGAAAAATAATGTATTTTTTATTTTTTAATTACGTTATCGATATTTAAAATAGTTGATTTTTTAATTCTAATTACAATAAATAAATAAACTTTTTTTCATAATTAATTTTTACTAAAACAACATGAACATTTTACTTTAGAGTTATTATTTCCTTTTGTATCTTCGATAATAGTGTTATTTATTTTTTTATTCATGGTTTTCATTTTTTCAATTTTCTCTGAAAACTTTTCACAACTTGTGTTTATTTTATTTACATTATTTATTTTTTCATTTTGAATAGATTTAATATTTGAATAATCCATTATAAAACCATTATCTAAATTTGTTTTATTATGTTGATTTGAATTTGTTTTACTTATATTAAATTCTGTACTTGAATTTTGATTTTTTTGAGATTTTATAATTTTATTATAAATAAAAAAATCATCTTTCTGTTTAGAGGATAGTTGATTTATATTTTTTGTTTTGTGTTTAAATAAATATGATATGTTATTTAATCTAATTTTTAAAATTAAAAAATTTTATTTACTCGTTTTTATCAAATTTTTCTTTTCCATTTTCTAATTCTTCCCTTTCTGATTCATTTAAATTTATTAATATATTTTCTAAATTATTGAAATTTTCATTATATTTATTTATTTTATTTGTTATATCATTTTTAGTGTTTTTGTCTTTTTCATAATTTAATTGCTTCATTCTTCTAATTATTTATTAGATTAATTTTGTTTTAAAAAAATTGAAAAAAAATTTTTATTAAATAATTAATAAATATATCTTAAATATATCAATTTATCAGAATTTTTTTAAATTTAAATAAGAATTTTTTATTTTATTTTTATAAATATTTTACTTATATATTATTATAATTTTTTGTTTTTAAAACATAAAAAAAATAAATATATATATATGTAAAAAATTACTCTTCACTAAAATAATTTTGATTATTTACAAATTCATTAACATCAATCATAAAGTTTAAATAACTTTTTTCTTTATCATTTATTTTAAATTGATTAGATTTAATTCCTTTCAATATTATTGTTTTTACAGCACCTAATTTTTCTATTTTTTTTGAATTTTTGGATATCATATAATTTAATTTTTGAATATCTGTTTCGTATTTTTGTGTTTGATTTAGTACTTTTTTTGACTTTTTATTCAACAAAATTGTTTCTCTTCTTAATGTTTTTATTTTTGTAATATTTTTATTAATATCTATTTTCATATTTTTTATATCTTGATTTCTAATTTTTCTTTCTTTTGATGCTGATTCGTATTTTCTTTTAATTGATATATTTTCATTAAATGATTTTTCTTTTAAATAATTAATGAAATTTAAATCCTTTCTGGTCTTATATAATTCAGTATTTAAAATAAATAAATCTTGAGATAAAGTATTAATTTTATTTTGTTTTTCCATTTTTAAGATTGTATTTCTTTTAAAACCTTTATTATTAATTTTATCAATTAATTTCGATAAATTTTTGAGATTATTTTCATATTCTGTTTTTGCTTCTTCAATTTCTTCTTCTTTTATATTCTTAAATATATTATCTTGACTAATACATCTTAAAAATTTATTAATATATTCTTTTTTTAAAGAATTTTTTTTTTTAATGGGAGTTTGATTAACAGAAAAATTATTAATTTTTATATTATCATTTTTTTCATTATCAGGATTAATGAAAGGTTCATTTACTTTTTTTTTAATTATATTTACACCTTCTAAAGGTTCATTTATTAATTCATTATCTAAAATTTTATTTTTTGAACTATTCATTCCAGTACTTATGTCACTTTTAGCTTTATTTATAATAATAGATTTTGAACTTTTTGAAGGTAAATTTTTTTGAATTGTTTTTCTTTCTGTCATAATATTTATTATTGTTTTATTTTTTGAATTTTTATCTGAACAAAGTTTTTTTGGTTGGCCTTTTCTTTTAATATAATTTGAATATAATGATGGAGTACTTAATTGTCTTAACATATTTTTTAATAATTAATTTTTATAATTATTATTTATTTGAATTCCAAAAAATTAATGAATAAAAATGAAATTCCAAATAACTCAAATGCTATTATTTTATATCAACCAAATCCAATATTAAAATGTTTAAACCCAAAATCTAAAATAGATAGATTTATACAATTTTTTGAAAGAATTGTAGAATGTATTTTTAATATAGTTTCAAAATGGGTATATATAATAGGACCTTGTTTTACTATTGCATTTTATTGTTTTTTTACAATAGTTTTTATATCATTTATTTCCAATTTAATTCCATTTTGGTTTTCTGAACCAAGAACTTTTATTTCTTTTCTAGTTGTAATACTTTTATTTCCATTATATATATTATCCTTTTTCTATGTAGTATTAAATTACACTTTAGCAACAATAATAAAACCAGGTTCAGTAAAAGATATAAAAAACAGTGTAAAATTTAAAACAAAAATAAATCCATATTATTCCAAATTAATAAATTTAAATTATATTTTAAAAGAAAACAATTTTGATAAAACAATAAATAATAAATTTACTTTTTGTAATACTTGTAATGAAATAAAACCTTTAAGAACTCATCATTGTTCAGTATGTAATGAATGTATTATAAGAATGGATCATCATTGTCCTTGGATAAATAATTGTGTTGGTTTAAATAATTATAAATATTTTGTTTTATTTCTTTATCATTTATGGTTTTTATGTGTTGAAAATACAATATTAAGTGTTTATTTATTTTTTTTTTCTGATTTAGAAATAAGTAATCATTTTACCTTTGTTACTATTTTATGTTTATCTGGTATATTTATTAGTACTTTTTTTAATATTTGGTATTGGAATATAATTTTTAATAATGATACCTCTATAGAATTTTGGACTAGAAGAATCAGAAAAAAAAATATTTTAATTAAATCTTTTTCTTTATCTAATTATAAAGAAAATTTATTTATTACTTTTTGTCAAAGAAATTTATTTAAAATTTTATATATTCCAAATATTAAAAGTTTAGATTTAAGTGGTTTGGAATGGTCTAGAATTATTGATAGGGATTTCTATATAGAAGGTATTGAAGAATTTAATGATTTAAATGGTATTTATGATGAAGAAGAAATTAAAATTAATCAATAATATTTAATTGTTTTTAAATTGTATTTTATATATGAAGATTTTGATTATTAAAAAAAAGTTTTTCTTTATTTATTATAAGGATTATTAAGTCTAATCGAAATATATTTAAAATATAATTAAATTATTGAGTAATATTTAAAATATCTGTTTCTTTAAAATCTTCATAACTTGGTTTAATTTCAGAAATAAAATTATCAAATTTATTTAAATTTTCCACAAATGAAGGTTTTCTTTTTATTAATGTTTCTAATCTCTTTTCAGAATTTTTTTCTTTTTCAATTAAACAATTTTTTATCATATTCATTTGTTTTAAAGAATAATTACTAGGTACCAAATCTAAAATTAATTTATTAAAATCTAAGGCAATTATAATTTTTTGATAAATTAAATTTATTATAGGTTCGGTTAAATTATGATTTAATTTAAGAGAATTAATTAAATTTTTAGGTTCTTCTCCAGGTTTTAATTCTAAAATTTGTTCTCTTTTATTATCTAATTTAATAACAATATTAAGAGAAGAAGCAATATTTTTTTTTAAATTTAATTGATTTAGATTATTATTGTTAAAAGGAAAGTTTTTATTTTGATTATTTTTTATATTATTTATCCATTCTTCATCTTTATTTTGAAACATTTTTTGTTGTTGTAAATTAGGATTCTGTAAATTATTTAAATTATTAAATTTTTGGAAATTTTTATTCTGCATATTTTGATTATATAAATCAACTTTATTCTTATTATCAATACCTAATAAATTTTTATCAGAATTTACTCTTTTACACAAATTTGGATGTCTTTTATTCATATTATTATTTTGATTATTATAAAAATTTCTTTGATTCATATTTAAATTTAAATTTTGATTTAACATATTTGGTGGAATGTTATTTTGAGGAGCTTGAGGAGATTTTTGAGGAATTATAAAATTTAAATTTAAATTAGAATTAAAGTTTGGAATTAAATTTTTATTTCCTTGCATACTTAAACTTCCTTTATTATTTAAATTTAAATTATTTCCATTATTATTTTTAAAAAATTTATTATTATTATTCATTGCTTGACCTGGGAAATTTAAATTAGGAATATTCATCATATTATTCATATTAATATTAGGGTTTAAATTTACCATATTTTGTTCATTAGGACTTTTTTGTATTTTTTTGTTAATTTTTTTATTATGTTTCATAATATCTTCATTTACTCCAAAAGGAAAATTTTTATTTTGATTATTCATATTATTAAATAATTGATTTTGTTCAATTGCCATTGGAATATTATATAAATTTTGTGGTAATCTATTATAATTTTGTTGTTGAATATAATTTTTATTAATTAAAAGTTCATTTGGAATAAATTGATTCATATTTTGATTTCCTATATTTATATGTCTATTTATATTATCTTGATTATCCATTACTCTATTCATATTTGAAAAACTTGATTGCGATAAATCTTCTGTAGTCGCTTCTGATGATTTTTCATCTTTTTTTTCTTGTTCATTTTTATTTAATTGATTCATATATATCATATTCATATTTTGATTTGGAAGGATATTTACTAACATATTTTGTTGTTTTAAATTTTGTTTATTTTGATTTTGTTGTTGATTTTGAAAATTAAAATTTTGATTATTTAAAGTATTTGGATTTATATTTATATTTTGTTTAAATTGTTCATTGTTATTATTATTAATAAAATTATTATTATTTATATTATTATTATTATTAGTAGCATTATTATTAATATTATTATTAAAATTGTTATTATTATTGTTATTATTAATTTGATTTTGTCTTTGTTGATTATTAATAGGATTTTTTTTATGTTGTTTATTATATATTTGATTATGATTATTCTGATTTTCAAAAATAAATTCTTCTTTAACATTGTCTTTTCTCTTCTTTTTATTTTTCTTAAATCCTTGAGGACTATTATTTTTTTGTCTGTTTTCAAATTCTTCATTTTGATTTTTTCCTTGATAATTATTATATCCTTTTTTATGTTTTCTATAATTTTGATAATTATTATTATTAAATTCATTTATACTCTGATTAGTATTTTTATCTTCTAAATTATTCCTTTGAGAAGAATCTTTATAATTTTTTGAGTATCCTACTTTTTTTCCTTGTTTAGAAATTTGATTTTGGTTTTGGATTTCATCTTTTATTTGATTTTGCTCATAAAATTGATAATCTTGTCTTTCTTGGTTTGTCATTTATTATATAATATTTTTTTAGATTCTTATTTATTATTTTCATATTTATCTATTTAAATTATTTCATAAATAAATAAATCTTTTTAAATAACTTATTTTTTAATTATTTGTAAATGAAGCAATTTCAGACCAAACATTTAATGCATCATTTAATGTCGGATAAATTTTATCGCAAAATATTTTTACATTATTAATAAATTTTTCACAATTTTTATTAATTAAATTATTTAGTTCATCATTGATTATCCAATTTGTATAATTAAATTGTTTATATAAATTATTTTCTATTTGAGTTTCTCTTGTACACATTTTACTAAAAGCATATTTTTTATCTCTTAATAATAGAAGATTATCTATTGAATTATATTCATTAATAATTTCAAATTTAGTAATATCAGAATTTTCCCATAATTTTTCCTTTTTAGAGTTTAATCTATTATGTTCATTTAAATATAAATTTTTAATAATTTCTCTTCCTTGAATTAATTCATCAAAACATGGACTTTGCATGGAAATATATTTAAAAAAATCTTTTACGTTAAATTTAAAAATTTCATTTTGGTTAAATAATATTCTTTTCCAATTTTTAAAAAATAAGTTAAATATATCATAAGTTTTTGCAATTTCTTCTTTCATTATAATTTTTTTATTTAAAGTTCCTAATATTTCAAAATCCTTTTGAACTTCTTCTAAATTTATACACGCTGCAGCGGTGTTATAATAATAATTTTTTAAATTATAATTTAATCTATTTAATACTTGACTTTGTAAGTTAAAATAATTAGAAATTTTTTTATAATATTTTTCATTATTATTATCTTCTATTAATTTAATAATACCATTAATATTTTTAATATCTTCAACAAATTGAGAAGGAATATAAGAATTTATTTCTTTCATTTTTTCTTCGAATTGACTTCTATCTTTTAAAGATAAAAAAGAAATTAAAATCTCACTTGCTTTAAAAATTTCATTTTCACAAACTGAATTAATAAATTTATTTAGAAAATTCATTCTTTTTTCAACGAAATCAGTTTCAAATCTTCTAGAACCTAATTTTTTATTTGGAATTGGAGGACAAAAAAGATGAGGATAAAATTTTCTTAAATTTAATCTTAACCATTCAAAATCACTATATCTTCTATTAACAATCCAATTTGTTATATTTGTATAAACTTCATATTGGATATATGAACTCTGAAAATAAGATAATGAAATTGCTTTTGGATTTTTTATTTCTATTATAACATTTTTATCATTTAATATTGTTTTTTCTAATTTTTTGCAATTTATTTCTGTTTCTATTTTAGGTTTAGTATATTGGTAATTTTCAATTTGAGAAATTTCATCATTTATTAATTTATCTTTTTCTTCATTTTCTAATTTAGTTTTTTGTTGTTCTGTTATTTTATAATCTTCCTCTTCATGATATTTAATATATTCATCTACTATTTCTTGAAATTCAGATATTGTCCATCTATTTAAATTATCACCATCAGTTCTTTTTGCACTACAAAAATCAAGAAAATGATCTTTATTATAATTTTTATCTATTATTTTCAATTGCATTATTTTCTTTTTTATTTCTAAATCATTCTCATAATTTTCTATATTTTTTGATAAAGGATTATATGATTCTGACATGATAATTTTTTTTTGTTTTAAATAATCATAATAATTAATTTTTTCATATTCTAATTATTTTTATATATTTTAATTATTAATAAATAAATTAAAAATTAAATAGGAGAAGGACTTCTATTTTTTCTATAACATTCATTTTTCTTTTCATTTCCATTAATTAATCTAGGAATAATATTCATTGGTCTATTTGCATTTTTTTTCCCAATAATAATCATTCCTCCCATATTACCATATTTATCCATATAATTACTTCCAGAATAAACAGTAAGTAATTTATCATCATTAAACGTTTTAAAACCTTCTTTAATATATTTATGTGAATTAATAATTAAAGATATTTTATTATCAGTCATAAATTTATTTAATCTATCTTTACCAAATTTTACTATAAATCCTTTTTTTAATTTATCTCTTTCATCATTTACTTCAACATCATTAATTT
Source organism: Isotricha sp. YL-2021b (assembly GCA_023805745.1). Lineage (NCBI taxonomy): Eukaryota > Ciliophora > Litostomatea > Vestibuliferida > Isotrichidae > Isotricha > Isotricha sp. YL-2021b. The sequence goes on along the minus strand of JAJJKW010001731.1, from coordinate 14,546 downwards.
TATCTGAAAATTCACTCCAAAGCAAATCTAAAACAATTTGCTGTTGTTGATTTCTAACATCTTGAATAATTTTTATTGGTCTTTTAATATTTTCAATATCTTCTAATGAATTTATTGTTGAACCAATTCCTCCATGAACGCATAATATTGAATTATCTACTAAAATTGCAAATGGCAAAAAATCAAAAATTTCATTAATTTTATTAAATATATTATTTGCTGTATTTTCATCACAATTTAATTTTTCTTTACATTCAATATTTAAACTATAATTAATATTAATATTAATATCTTCATGATGACCTCTAATTAAATAAATAAAATTAGGGTATTTTATTTTTAAAGCAAATAATAAAAATATAATTTCTAAAGAATAAATACCTCTATCACAGAAATCTCCTAAAAATATATATTGCATAACATTAATATCTCCCATTTGATTATCATCACTTGGATTTCCAAAAGATTCAAAAAATCTCATTAAATCATTATAATCACCATTTAAATTTCCAAAAATTTTACAAGGAGATCTTATTCTTATTAAGGAATCTTCTTCTTGTAATATTGGCTTTACTTCATTTAATAATGATAATATATTTTCTTCTGTAAATGGTAATTGTTTATGAATATTTCCCATTTTATTTTGATCATAATATTCAAATGGTCTTAATAAAATTTCTATAAATTTATTTACCATTTGGAAATTAAATATATGTTTTTCAATTAAATTATTTTGTTTTTCTGAATTTTTTAATTTCTTTTTTTCATCAGATAATTTTTCAATAGAAACTTTCCTAAAAAGAGAAGTAGTATCTTCAATAATTTCTTCTTTATTTTCACTAATTCCTCCAGAGCCAATAACAACATCATAACTTAATTTAAATTTATTATTATTATTTTTTTTATTAGGACTTCCAACTCCATTTATATTATTATTATTTCCTTCAATATTATTATTATTATTTTGATTATTATAATTATGAATTTTATTAATTAAATAATTATTATCTTGAAATAAACTTTCTAAATTTATTTTGGATAAAACTTCAACAGGTTGAATTTGATTTTTATAATGAAAACCTCCATATAAATATAAAAAATTATTTAAAATAAAAGAACTTTGTCTTACCATTCCACAAGGATTAAATTCCCAAAATTCAGATTTTTCACTATCATAAACTTCAATTGGTAAAATATTACCTTGAGAATTTTTTCCTCCAACAACAATCATTAAACTACCATAAAAAGCACAAGAATGATTATATCTACTTTTCATAACTAAATTATTATTAATAGGAGCTTTAATCCAATCCCATTTTCCATTTCTATGTTTACGTAAACCCCAAATATCATTTAAAGCTTTTTCATTTTGATCTCTTCCTCCAAATATTATTAACATATCTTTTGCAGAACCTTTATCAAAAGTTCCACTTGAATGATATAGTCTAGGACAAGGTAAAATATTATGATCTTCAAATATAAGTTTTTGCCAATAAATTTCTTTTTGTGTTATATCAATTATCCATGTTTCATTTGATAATCCATTAACACCATTTCCTCCTATTAATATATAATATTGTTTAATATATGTTAAAGTATGACCATATCTTTTTCCTGGTGAAGGTCCATTAATATTAATTAATTTCCAAATACCTAAATCATTATCTTTATTATTATTATTTGGATTAATATTATTATTATTTCCATTATTATTATTTATATTCATATCAAATAACCATAATTCATCTTCTGCTAAAGTACTTCCTCCAATACTTCCTCCATGAATTAACATTTGATTATTATTATTTGATGCAGCTGCATGTGCTGCTCTTTCTTTTGGTATAATTGCATTTGGATTATAATTTATTTTAGTCCATATTTTTGTCATTAAATTAAATATATATATTTCATTTGAACATTTATAATTTCTTACATCTCCTACTGCTCCTCCAAATAATATTAATTTTACTGAACTTATAGATACTAATGTATGACCAAAACGAGGAAGAGGCTTATTTCCATTTGTTTCTACTATTTTTGGAGTTATTAATTGATTTTTTGTATTTTGATTTTGTGCATTTGGATTTTGAACCCTTTGAGTATTGAAATTTTGAGGATTTATTATATTTGGATTTTGTATTGTTTGGAAATTTAATTTTTGATTTTGGTTTGTTGAATTTGATTGATTTTTTGATAACATGTTTTTTTTAATTTTTTTTATTTGTTTTTATTTTTATTATTTAATTTTTTTTTTATTTTAGGAATATATTATTTATTTTTTTATTGTTTATATCTTTTATTTTTTATTATAAGATTTATTTGTATATATTTTAAGTTTATTTATACATATTTTTTTTTATTATTATTATTTGTAATAATATAAGGTAAAGAAGTTAAAGATTTAACTAAAGGAATAATTAAAATTGCAATAGTTAATAAAATTATTTTAGAAATTAAATTCCATAATATTATTTTAGTATTTTTTCCCTTATTAATACTATTCATAGAAATATTTTTTCTTGAATTATAAATAGAAGATTCATTTGAATTAGATTCACCAATAACATATATTATTGATAAAAAGCATATAACAAAAATATTAAATAATTTTCCTTTAATTTTTTGTTTAGAACCATCATAATATATTTCATTATTTTCATATTCTTTAATTTTTCCAATTTTATCAGTAAATTCAATTTTAGAATCATTTAATATATTTTGCATAGTTTTTATTTGCTCAATAAGAAAAACTTTTTCTTTTTTTAAATTTGAATTTTCTATTCTTAAATTTTCATTTTCTTTTTTTAAAGAATCAATTTCATTTTCATTTTTAATATTGTTCATTTGTTTTAATTTTTTTACTCTTAAAGCGCTTTCTCTATTTTGAATTCTTTTTTTTGCTTTTCTAAAGGCAATTGGATCATCTTTTTCAATATAAGTTATATTAGTTAATTGATCATATAAAATACCATTATTTTTTTCTCTTTGAGTTTTTTTTGTTAATTGACTTTGTGTTGATATATCATTTTCTTTTTTTATTACATTTTTTTCAATTTTATTGTTATTATCATTATTTATTATATTTGAAAATTCTTTTGAAGAAGAATCATTTAAAAAATCTGTTGTATAATCTATATTCATGAAAAATTTTAAAAATTTATCATTATCTATTTCTGGCTTCTTTCCATTTTTAGATAATAGTGGAATATTATTATTCTCTTCTTCTTTTAAATCAATATTAATATAATCGCAATCATTTGATATTGTGTTATCTTCATTTAAGTTTGAAAAATCTTCAAAAATATTATAATTTGTTGTTTCAACTTCTTGAAATAAACTCATTTTTAATATTTTTTTCTTTTTATAATAAAACAATTTTTAATAATTTTAATTTGTATCATTCATTTAAATCTGATAATTAAAATTACATTAGAAATAGAAAAAATAATAAACACGTGTTTCAAAAGCTTGAAAACGAAGGGTAATAAAATGAATTTTACTTGTAGGTGATAAACATTTACATCTTATCTTTTCAAATCTTTAATGAGAATGATCTAACTCTTAAACAAGTAATAATAATATAAGAAAGAAATATTTTCTTCGTTATAAATATAAATAAAAAATTAAATCAATTTATAATCTACAATAAAAAAATAATAAATAATAATATTAAACAAAATTAATTTTACTTTTATAAAATTAATTTAGAAATTAAAAATAAAAAGAAATAAAAAACCAAAAAAAATTAAATAAAAACTATGAATGTAGACATAGTTCAAGTATCCGGAAAAAACCAGGAAAATAAACTAGAAGAGATATCTCTTCAGCAGAATCAAGAGAATGAAAATATAAAGAACGACATAAGTGAAAGTGGTTCATTTTTAATAAATGTAAGGACATTAGAAGATTTAATGTCAGCATATAAAGAGAGAGGATCAGATTATAGAGATCTTCAATTAATATCAAAATTAGGAGGAACAGAGGAAATATTAAAAAAATTAAAAACATCATCAAAAGAAGGAATAAACTCTTTAGAAGATAGAATAAATGATTTTGGTTCAAATAAAGTTTTTATAGAACCAGTTCCTCCTTTTTGTTCTTATGTTTGTGAAGCATTAGAAGATTTAATGGTTAGAATATTAATAATAGCAGCAATAGTTCAAATAGTTTTAGGTGCAACTTTAGGAGAAGATCCAAGTAAAGATTGGATTGATGGTTTAAGTATAATATTTGCAATATTAGTTGTTACTTTAGTTGGTTCTATTACAAATTATCAAAAAGAAACTAAATTTCATGAATTAAATGATATTCAAAATGAAGGAACTAAATATAGTGTTATTAGAAATGGTAATTCAATAAATTTATCAAGTGATGATTTATTAGTTGGTGATTTAATTCATATTATGATAGGTGATATTATGCCTTGTGATTTATTATTAATTGATGGAAATGGAATTAAAATGGATGAAAGTTCTTTAACTGGAGAAAGTGAAACATTAAATAAAGAAATATATGATAAATGTATTGAAATAAAAAATAATAATAAAATACCTCCTTCTCCACTTTTATTAAGTGGAACTAATTGTGTTGAAGGCAGTGGAATGGCTATTGTTATTGCTGTTGGTGATCATAGTCAAAAAGGTATTATTAGAAGAACTGTTGATAATGCTCAAGAAAATAGTCAAACTCCACTTGAAGAAAAATTAGAAAAAATTGCAGAAAAAATAGGTTATTTTGGAATGGGTGCTGGAATTATTACTTTAGTTGCTTTATTTATTAGATTTGGTATTGATTATACTAAAGATACTAAAGAATATAATGATGAATGTAATTTACAATCTTTAATGGGAAGTTTTGTTATGAATAATTTAGATAAAAAATATGATCAAAAAATTATGAGTATTGTTAATGGGAAATTAACTAATCCTAAAAAACAAATTTCTAGAGATATTTTAAATATTATTATGCTTTGTGTTTCTATTATTGTTGTTGCTATTCCTGAAGGATTACCTTTAGCTGTTACTTTAAGTTTAGCTTTTTCTATTAAAAAATTAATGGATAAACAAAATTTAGTTAGAAAAATGCATGCTTGTGAAACTATGGGTGGTGCTAATTATATTTGTACTGATAAAACTGGAACTTTAACTAAAAATGAAATGAATGTTTTTAAAATATTAACTGCTAAAAATGAAATTGTGTTAAAAGAAACTTTAGATATTGAAAATGCAGGAAATTTAGATCATCCTCATCATTTAACTACACAAAAAAAAATGAGAGAAGACCATATGATTTATTTTCAAAATGAATATTTTTGGGATTTATTAAAAATTTCTGTTGCTTTAAATATTGATGGTACTATTAATGAATTAGAAAATCCTAATATTAATGGTGATATGGAAGAATGTGAAACTAAAAATAAAACTGATAATGCATTTATAGATTTTTTATATAGATTTAAAACACCAATAAATCCTGAAAGAAGGAAATATTTAAATAATAAAAAATATTATAAACAAATACCATTTGATTCAAAAAGAAAAAGAATGACAACTTATGTAAAAAATTCTAATTTTCCAACACAATATCGTTTATTTACAAAAGGGGGAGCAGAAAATGTGAAAAATATATGTAAATATTATTTAGATCCAGATACAGGAGATAAAAGACAATTAGGAGATCAGCAATTAACATTAATAAAGGATAAAATAGATAAATTTAATAAGCAAATGTTACGTTCATTATATATATGTTATAAAGATATATCAAAGGAAGAATATGATGAAGCAGAAAAAGAGAATAATAATTCAGATCAAAATGAATTAGTATTTGTAGCAGTAGTTGGAATAAGAGATACATTAAGAAATGGAGTAAAAGAAGCAGTATTAAAATGTCAGAAAGCTCGAGTAAATGTGATAATGGTAACTGGAGATAATATAGTAACAGCAACAGCGATAGCAAAAGATTGTAATATATTAGGTAAAGAAGTTGATTTAGATAATATAACACCAAATGATGTAGAAGAAGATCCTGATAATACAAATATTCCAGAAAAAAGAGAAGAACATATTCAAAATGTAATGAACAATAAACCAAAAGCAATTACAGGAAATACTTTTTATATTGCAATTGGTGGTTTAATATGTAAAACTTGTGGTGAAGAAACAACTAAATGTAAATGTCCAAAGACACAAGCAGAAGCAGAACAAATAGCAAAAAAAACAGGAGAGCCTAAAAAGGAAATAAAATCAGATACTATAAAAGATAAAATTAAATTTATTGAATTAACAAGAAATTTAAAAGTAATGGCTAGAAGTCAACCTATACATAAATATGCTTTAGTTTTAGGTTTAAGAGAATTAGAAAAAATTGTTGCTGTTACTGGAGATGGAACTAATGATGCTCCTGCTTTAAGTAAAAGTGATGTAGGTTTTGCTATGTTTGCTGGAACTGATATTGCAAAAGATGCTTCTGATATAATTATTATGGATAATAATTTTTCATCTTTAGTTGTTGCTATAATTTATGGTAGAAATATATATGATAATATTAGAAAATTTCTACAATTTCAATTAACTGTAAATTTTTGTGCTTGTTTATTAGTTTTTATTTGTGCTTGTATTGGTAATGAAACTCCATTAACTACAATACAAATGCTTTGGATAAATTTAATAATGGATTCTTTAGGAAGTTTAGCTTTAGCAACAGAACCTCCTTATGAAGAATTATTAGATAGAAATCCAACAAAAAAAGATGAAAGTATAATAAATGGTAAAATGTGGAAACATATATTAATACAATCATTATTTCAATTAGGTTTATTATTATTTTTATATTTATATGCTCCTCATTTTATAGAAGAAGATGATCCTGTAAGATTAGCAGAAAATTTTATAATACAACATTGTTATGGTAAAATGCCAGGTCATACTCCTGATTATAATATTATATTTGGAACTGTTACAAACTGGGATAATTCTGATAAATTATTACCTGGAATGAATGAAATTGAATGTGGTGGTTATGCTAATAGACAAGATTTAAGTGTTGCTTTTGATCATTTTGTTAATGTTAATGGCGCTTCTTCTCATATGACTATTGTATTTAATATTTTTGTATTTTATACTCTTTTTAATCAAGTCAATTGCAGAGTTATTGATGATCATTTTAATATTTTTATCAGAATTGAAAAAAATTTCTTCTTTCCTTTAATTACTATCTGTGAATTATCTTTACAAGTTATTTTAATACAATTTGGGAAAGAAGCTTTTAAAGTTACCGAAAGAGGTTTAACTGGGAAACAATGGGGAATTTGTATTGGATTTTCAGCTATTACTTTTTTTTTAAGTATTATTATTAAATTAATTCCTTTGGATGAAGTTATTCAAAGATTTTTAGATAATGCTTCTAAAGATAATAAAGTTGCTAATATTGATGATTTAATTGGAGGAAATGGACTTTCTAATTCTGGAATTAAATTAATTGAAAAAAATGAAGTTAGTGTTTTTGATAATAATAATGGAAGAAATATTTATAATAATAATAATGATAATAGTAATCATGTTTTTGATGATAATCAAGGAAAAATTAAATTAAATGGTAATGTTAAAGAAAATAAAGAAAATTCTATTATTGATAAAGGAAGAAGAAGAAGTAGTGTGAGTAAAGGAGGAGGAAGTTTAAGACAAAAAAAAGTTGATGTTAATTTTACTCACAAATAATTAATTTTTTTGTTTTATACTTTTTTTCTATTTCTTAAAAAGTTTATATATATATAATTTTACTATATATATAATGATTTTATAATAATTAATTTATGTTTTTTTAGTCTTTTTAACATTTTTTTTTTGTTAAAAAAATTTTGGAGAAAATTTTATTTTTTAAATTAATTAATTTATATTAATCATTATCAAAAACAAATTCTTCTTCTCCTATTAATGTATTTTTTTTCTCAAATTCACCTATATTAATTGTATCTTCAATTGAATTGTCATTATCTTTTTCACTATAATTAATTATATCATCATCTTCATTATTATTTTCTTCTTCAATTAATTTATTGATACCCTCACTAATTGTTTTTTCTTTTTCATGAATTTTTATTATTTTTTGTTTTAAATTTTTAACATTCTCATCTTTGACAAATTTAAATATTTTATAACATTGAATTTCTAGATTTTTATTTTTAATATTGGAATAAAGAAGTTCTATAATTTTATTTTTATTTTTAATAAGATTACTTTTCCTCATTAAAGCTTTTTTAAATAATCCAATATTACCAGTAATATTATAAATATCATCTTCTAAATTTGAAATTTTTTTTTCATTATTTTTATTTTCTCTTTTCCCTTGAATTAATTTATTTCTATTTAATAAATTATTTTTATTTAATAAACTATTATTTCCGATTTCATCATATAATTGATTTTCTAAATCTTTTAATATATTATTTTTCTTCTCTAGATCTTCTTTAATTTTAATATATTTTTCATGTTCTTCATTATAATTACTTGTTAATTTTATATTTATATTTTTTTGTCTATTTAATTCTACTTTTAATTTATTTATTTGTTCACTTAATAATGAATCTCCAAAGGATTTATTATTTAATTCTTTCTTATTTTTTTCTAATTCTAAATATCTATTCTTTAAATCTTTTAATTCTTTTTTTAATGTATCATTTTCATTATTGATTTTTATATTATCATCTGATAATTTTTCTATTTCTTTTTTCTGAATGTCAATTATTTTTCCTTGTTCTTCTATTTCAATATTTAATAAAGTTATTTTCTTTTTTAATTCTTCAATAATATTTTTATAATCTGTTTCTTCTTCTTCTTTTTCTTCTTTAATTACTTGATCACTTAAATCTTTATTTCTTTTTTTTAATTGTTCATTTTCTTTTTGAAGTTTAATATTTAATTCTTGAACATTTTTTAAATTTTTTATTTCTTCTTTGAAATTTTTAATTTTAGAGTTTTCTTTTTCCTCTTTTTTTGAATCGTTTGTTGATTGAGTTAAAATATCTAATACCGATTTTCTCTTTGTTTTTTTATTAGAATCATTTTTTTCATTATTAAGATTGTTAATATTTTTTTCTATATTTGTTTTTGTTTTATTTTCATCAAATGAATTTACAGAAAAAAATTTTTCTTCGGAAGGTTTCTTTTCTAATTTTTTATTTTCAGCTATTTTATTTTTTTTATTTATAATATAATTTCTATAATTCTTCTGAATAATACTAATTTTTTTTGTATATATTAAATAATTTATCATCCATTCATATCCTTTTTTTCTGAAATAAATGAAAGATAAGCCAATCTGAATTTCATCATTATTTAACAATTTATTTAAATCCATATTTTCAACAAGATAAGTTGTAATAATTTCAATTACCAAATTTTTAATATTTTTTATATTATTCGAACTTATTATTTCTTTTTTTGAATCAATCAAATTTTTAATATTAATTGAAAAATGTTTCACAATTGAAATAAATTCTTTGTTTGTTAATTTAATATAAAATTCTTCTTTATTGAAATTAATTATTTCGACTAAAGAAAAAGAATATATTTGTTCATAAATTGTTCTTTCAATATTATTTTCTGAAAAATTCAAATTTTGAATAAAATAACAATTTCCATAAAAAAGAAAAGAATAAAAGTCTTTTATTTGTTTTAAATAATAATTAACAATTGTTTCTTCACTATGATTAAATTTTTCTAATTTATTGACTATTGTATTTGTACTTTTACTTAATAAAATACTTATTTCTTTAGTTTCAAAGATATTATCTTTTAATATTCCATCATATTTATAATATATATCTCCAAAGGAATGATTAATAGATATAAAATTATCTTCTTTATTTCCTAAAGAAATATTATTAGATAATGTTTCATATATTTTTGAATAAATATATTTATCATTAATTGTTTTTTCTTTTCTATTAATAATATCAAAAATTCCTTTATTTTCAAACAATTCAATAACTTCCTTATTATCATTAATATGATACTGAAAATTTAAATTTTCTCTTTTATATTCTTCTAAAAAATTATTAATTCCAAATTTATAATACAAAGAAAGTATTTTTTCATAAGAAAAATTTTGAATCATATCATATAGATTACAACATATATTCTTACTAAAACCCATACAATCATAAAAACTGAAAGTTGTATTTTCTTCATTTGAATTTTTTTGTAATGTTTGAACATTATTACTTAGAAAAATATTTATTTTTTTAATTAACCATTCAAATAATTTTAAATATAAAAATCTTATTAACACTTCTTTATAATTTTTAATATTATTATCGTAGTCTTTGCTCGATAAAAAAGTAAAGAAATTTTTATAATCTTCATTCATTAAATAAGCTAAAGCAAGTAAAGAATTAATCAAAAGTTTACTTTCATTATTTGGAATATTTAATAAAGACAAATAGGAATTTATTTCCTCAATAGAAGGTAAATTTCCCGTTTTTAGAATTTTAGAAATTTTATCATTTAAATTATTTTCTTTTTTAATAGAATTGAAACATATATGAAAAATTTTATAGAAATTACTATAAGTTATTGGCATCAATAAACTAGGAATCAATTTAATTGAATTTATTTTATTTTCTTTGATAGTAAATTGGATTAATAAATTACATTTAGAATAACCTTCAAAAGTTTCAGTAAATAATTTATATAATTCATATCCCTTTTCAAAACCTTTTATTAAATTTTTTTCTGAATTTGGATATTTACCAATAAAGTGATTTAAAATTGTTTTATAAAAATTTGTTTTTCCACTTAAATGTTCTCCAAAAAATATTAAATTGTTATTACTATTATTTTTAAGAAATTCTTGATAAAAATCATTAAAAATTTTATATTCAAATTTAAAAGCATTTTTATTTAAATAAGAAAGAATAACATTATCATTTACTTTTGAAAAATATTTTCCTTTTTTAAATCTTTCTATTATATAATATGTTAATTTTTCATTAAAAAAATAATCTTCAATGTTTTTTAAGTTATCAATTTCAATTTCCTTATTAATTTCTTCTTCATTAAATAAATTAATTGTTAATAATTCTTTTGAAAATTGAACCTCATTTAATACTTTATTTTCCAAATTTTTTGGATAAATTATGTCAACAGAAAATAAATTAGAAATATTATCATATTCACTAACTTTCCCTATCAAACAAATATTTTTTTTTTCATTTTCTTCTTCATATAACATTTCATCATTATTAAACCAAATAATTTTATTTAACAAATCAGAATTATCTTTCATACTTTAAATAATTTAAACATATAAATATAAAAAAAAATATATATAAATAAAAAAATTAATTAAAAAATGGAAGAAAATATATGGCCAAAATCTCCACAAGAATTAATTAATTTAATAAATGAAAATAAAATTACAATTCCAATGATAGATGATAAATTTAAGGAAATAATCAAAAAAGCAGAAAAGTCGAATTTTAATGATAAAAATATTAAAAATATAGATGAAGAGAATATTTTTGGGAAACTATATCAGTTTGATAATATGTTAGATTTTAAAAGGAATATTTCATGTTTTATTCTTTCAATTTTTTCTCTTTTATCAAATAAAAATATAAAATCATATAAACAAATAAAAGATTTAATAGAAACTTTTAAAGGACTTAATAATGAATGTTTAGTTGAAAAAGATTTAAAAGTTGTTAATTATTCAACTGAAGAATGTATAAATTTACTTTTTACAATTCCTCAATCTTTTTTGAAAGATGTACAAAATTTATTCGATTATAGTCAAATTATTGTTGATTCTATTGATATAATTATTAATAAGATTAACTCTTTAATTGAAAAATCAGTTAAAACAAGTATTATTAAGATATATATTCTTTTATTACTAAAAATAATTGAGGAAAAAGGGAATAAAAAAACAAAAGAAGAATTATTAAAAGGATTATTTATTAACCAACTTTTAATAAACTTTCAATCTGAAAATAATTTTGCTAATTACATTTACCAAATTATGGAATTATTGAAATATTATCCTTCTTATATTGATCAATTTACTAATTTTTTAATCGAAAAAAGAGAAATAAAACAAATTACCAGAATAATTAGTAAAGAAAATTTAGAAAGACATTTAACAAAAAAAACATTTGAAAAATTAAAATATGAAAATGAAAATGCAACTTTCTTTTTTTATCTTCATTCATATGAAAATAAATATATAAGATTAATAAATTTTTATGATTTATTCTATGAATATCCAATTTTTCTGGAAAAATTATCAGAAATTTTAAAATCAAATAATAAGGTAATTCAAAGTGAGTTAATATTAAATAAGAAATATTCAGAAGAATTAGATATAGAATTAGAAACATATGAGGAAAATAATTATATAAAATTACCAAATAAGATTATAAATAATATTAAATTTATTTCTTCTGAAAATATAGAAGAAGGATTAACATTTTTAGAAAGATTAAAAGATTATAATTTATTTGGAATTGATTCAGAATGGAAACCAAAATTATCAGTTTTTGAAGATTATAATAAAGAAAAAGAGAGTGATATAATTCAAATTGCTTGTGATGATTATATAGTAATATTAGATACTTATAGTTTTACAGAAGAAAAAAAATTAAAAGATAAATTTATAGAAGTTTTTAATAAGAAAACTTTTCTTGGATTCTTTTTTCAGGGAGATATAAAAGAAATGAATAAATTATTTAAAGATTTTTTTCAAAAGCAAAATTTAATAGATTTAAAAGATATAGTAGAAGAAAAAACAAAACGTAAATGTCCAGATTTAAATACATTATGTAAAAATATATTTAACAAAGGTTTAAATAAAATAGACCAACTTTCAAATTGGAGAAAAAGGCCATTAAACAGAAATCAAATAATATATAGTGCTTTGGATGCCTATATATTGATTCTTTTATTCTATGAATTCACAAAAAAAAACTAATATTTTAATTAAAATAATATATATAAGTATTCAATAAATAAAAAATTTTAATAATAATAAATATCAAAATTAATTAAATCCCAAAAAAAAAATAATATTTAAAAAAAATGATATCAACAAATTACAAAATAGTAATAATTGGAGAAAGTAAAAATAAAAAAAAATAAACTTAAAAAAGGTATGGTAGGAAAAACTTCAATACTTCTTCGATATATAAAGGGAAAATTTATAAAAGTAGAAGAAAGAACTGTAAATACAAATTGTTTCAAAAAAATAGTTTCAATAAATAATATAACATTTGAAATAAATATATGGGATACAGCAGGAGAAGAAAAATATCATGCATTAGCACCAATATTTTATAGAGGAGCTGATGGAGCTGTTATAACATTTGATTGTACTAGAAAAGAAACTTTTGAAAAAGCAGAAGAATGGTTTAAAGAATTAAATGATTTTGCAGAAAATAATCCTACTATTATTTTAGTTGGTAATAAAATGGATCTTCCTAATAAATGTATAAGTAATGATGAAGGAAGAGAACTTGCAAAAAAATATAATGGAATTTATCTTGAAGTTAGTGCTTTAAATGGTACTAATGTTGATGAAATATTTTCTATGCTTTCTTTAGAAATTTATCATAATCAAATGAAAAAAGCTAAAAAATTAAAACAAAAAAATAAAATTTTGAGTAATGATAAAGAAGAGCAAAATAATTTAAAAAGTGAAAAAAAAAAAAAATGTTGTTAAGTTTTTGATTGTTTATTTTTAAATGGGAATATATATTTCTTTTATTTTTTTAATATTTTTTCATTTTTATTGTTTTAATTTTTTTTTGAATTGATTTTTTGAAAATATAAATAAATGGAAAAAATAAAATTAAAAGAATTTTCAAAAATAATTTTTTTGGGTAAATATGGAATATATTATAGAAAAAAATAAAATAAAAATAGATTATGAATTATTTTAAAAACTGATTAAAAATCTTTTAACCAAAAAATAAAAATCTAAGTGAAAGTAATTTTGATATTATTAATGTAAAAGATTATATTTTAAAGAAGAAAATTAAATAAAAAAATAGAAAGAATTAATCAACAAGAAATAAAAGAAAAAAATAAATACTTATTATAAATAATAATTAAAGGAAATTAATGAAAAATATGTCAAAAACAATTGAACAATTTATTGAAAAAATAAAAAGTGAAAATTTTCGAAAACCAATAAAACAATTTATTGATGAGAATTGTAGTAAATGTTTAAATACTAACAAAATAGAAAAATGTTTTAATAAATTTGTTAAGTTCGTAAAAGATCGAATGAAAGAAATATTTGATAATCTGGAAATTTCGAATGAATCAGAAAAATCACAAATAATTGAACGTGGTTTAAAAAATAAAAAATATTCGAAATATTTTTTACAACTTAAAATTATATACTCTGAACCTAATATCGAATATTTTAAAACAATAATGAAAATGAGAAATGAAGAAATAATAGAAGAACAAAAAAAAGAAGAAGAAGAAAGAAAAAAAAAAGAAGAAGAAGAAAGAAAAAAAAAAGAAGAAGAAGAAAGAAAAAAA
>JAJJKW010000375.1:0-36649 GCA_023805745.1 Isotricha sp. YL-2021b | reverse complement strand
CCCAATCCCCAATCCCCAATCCCCAATCCCCAATCCCCAATCCCCAATCCCCATTAAAGATTTTAAATTCTTAATTTAAAATTTAATTAAAAATAAATGTAAAAAAAACATTTTATAATAATTAAAAAATATTTTTTAAAAATTTGAATATAACATAAATTCACAAAAAAAATTAAAAAATTTTTTTTATGATGGATGTGCCACTCCCTTTAGAATTTCCTGACCCCCCTTTCATCCTGAAACAAAGGTGTCTGGATGTCGAAGAGACGGTAGGGATGGTATATCCATCCTGGAACATTCATTATTTTTTTTCTCATTTTTTATTTTTTCATATTTTATCAAATTTTTCGAAATATTTTTTGTTTCAATTCATTTATTTTTTACTAAAAGTAAAAGGGAATAAAATAATTAAAAAATTTAATAATAAAATAACAAAAATTCCAAAAATAAATATAAAAAATATATTTACAAAAAAAAGAACAATTTATGCAATTCCACAAGATAGAATAATAAGTTCATCAAGATTATTGAAGAAAAATCAAGTGATTTAGGAAAAGGAAGTAAATTAGATAGATTAACAAGAGCATATGCTGAATTAACTCCAAAAGAAAGAAATTTTAAAAAAGCAAAATTAAAAATTATATTAATATATGAAATAAAAGAATTAGAAAGAAAAAAAAGTACATCATATTTAAATAAATCTAATAATTCAAATTCTGTTACCCCAAAAAAAGTTCAAATTATGAAACTAAAAGTTCAAGTTAAAAGTTTTTCAATTAATGAAAATAATTTTAATAAAATATTACATAAAAATAATATAATGAAATAGAAAATCCTTATTTATTCAATGAATCTGGAAATAAAAGTTCTAGTAATAGGTTAATTTATACTTATGGAGATGTTGATTTAGCAAAACTGTAAATAAAAATATATTAAAACTATATGAATTAAACAATTAATAAAAAATGAATATTTATTTAGGAAAATTTTTAATTTTAACAGTTGAATTTATCACAGCATTTTTTAAGTTATTATCTAAAAAAGAGACAAATCCATTCATATAAAATATATTTGTTAATATTTTATTTAAATTATCATCATTATAAAATATCGCATTATTTCCTTCTTCATCACCTAAAAAATAAAGTAATTTTACTTTATCAAAGGTTAAATTACCAATGAATAATTCAGGAAGAAATTGTTTTTGTTCATTATTTCCTAATTTATATAATGTAATAAAAAAAGGTTCATATAAACTTGATGTAGGAATTTTAAAAGAAAAAGTTTCAGTTTTTCCTTTATGTAAAACAAAAGAATTTAAAGTTCCATTATAAGTGTCATAATTATTATCTTGAATTTTTGAAGTATTTTTTAATTTATTATTTGTTTGAGAAAATTTATTCATACTTTGAGTATTATTATTATTTATTCTATTTATTGAAAAAGTTGATTTTTGAGAATAAGGAAAATAATTTTTCATTTTATCATTCATTAAATCTAATTTAATTTTAAAATATTCTGTATTTGAATCTTGAGGACCATATTTTCCCATATTTAAATAATATCCTTTTTCATAACAATTAATCACTTTTAAATAATCTTTTTTTAATTTATATAATTCTCCCATAAAATCTAATATTTTTGTCATTGTTCTTATTATTTTATTATCTTCTATATTTTGATTGGATTGTTGTTGTTTATTTAAATCATTTTCAATTAATGAAAAAGCTTCATTTACTAGTTTTTCTGAATTTATAAAATCTCTTTTATAAAAACATATTAAAGAAGAATAAAATTGAGAGCATGCATAATTATAATCAGGTAATCTTAAATAATTTTGAATATTTTTAATTTCTTCTAATACATTTTCACTTTCAAAAAAATTTCTTTCATATTTAAAAAATATATTAAATTTTTGTTCAAGTAACATTAATCTTAAAGTTAATGGATAAATCATATTATCCATTTGTGTATTAGGATCATAAGATATATTTGAATAAATAACTTGAAAATTATCACTAATTGATAATCCTTCATTTATAATATTTTTTGCTTCATCAATATATTCTGTTTGAATTAATTCTGAAGAATATTTATATATTTCTTTCATTAAATTATCTAAAACTTTTGTATCATCTAAACTTAAAGTAGGATTTTCAGACTTTGAAATATGTAATAATTCATTATTATATCCACTACAAATATTTAAAAATTTATCATATGAAGTATTATTAAATGTAGAATTTGGAATTTCATATTGTGTCATTTAAATTTATTAAAAAAAACTTATAAAAAAAAATTTATTTTCAATTATATTAATTTTAAAAATATTTATTTAATTATTTTGTTGTTTATTAATATTATCAAAATTTTTTTCTAAATCTTCCAATTTTTTAATAGTCATTGATTTTAAAGGAAGTAATTTCGGTTTACACAAAACTTCAGGAAAATCAATTTTTTCATTAAAAACAACTCCATTTTTTGGAACTAAATTTCTTAATTGTTTTAAAAGTTCTTGTTGTTCCATATTTATATATTATAAAAAAAGAAAAAGAAATAAAAAAGATTAAAATATTAAAATAAATTTTTATATAAATAATATTAATTTAAAATGGAAAATAAGAAGAAAGAAATGTTTAAAGGAAAAAATATAATAGTTACAGGAGCAACAGGAGGAATAGGTTCAATATTAATAAAAGAATTATTAGAAAGAGGAGCAAATGTTTTAGCATTAATTAGAGATCAAAATAAACTTCCAGCATATGTAAATGATTATATGAAAACATTTTCATTTAATTATGAAACAATAGATTTATTACAAGGAATGAAAATAAAAGATGCTTTTAAAAATGCAATGATAAAATTAATGGGAAAATTAGATATATTAATATTATGTCATGGTCAATTTACATTTGGAAATATTGCAGATACAGGAATAAAAGAATTTGATACAATAATAAATGTAAATGTAAGAGCAAATTTTCATTTATTAAGTTTATCAGTTCCATTTTTAAAATTAACAAAAGGAAATGTAGTAATGATGAGTTCATTAGAAAGTAAAATAGTTGAAAAAGGAGAATTTTTACAATCTTTAACAAAAAGTATGGTAAATTCTCTTATACAAAGTTCTGCTTTAGAATTAGCTTCTTTTGGTATTAGAATTAATGGAGTTGCTCCTGCTTTTGTTAATACTAATTTAAGAGTTGGAGATGGTATAAAAGAAAAAGATAATTCAGATTATTTAAAACAAATGGGAGGTTATAGTTTATTAGGTAATAAAATTGTTGATCCTATTGATGTTGTTAATACTATTATTTTTCTAGCTAGTGATGATGCTGAATTTATTACTGGAGAAATTATCGCTGTTGATAATGGATTTGAACTTAATCATGATTTATCTTTTAAACAAAATGATTAGATTTTTCTTTTTTATTATTTAATTTTTTTTTGATTTAATAATTTTTTTTTTTAAAAAAAATAAATTTTAATTTTTGTTAAATTAGTTTTTTCTTTTTTGTTTATTTATTATATTTTATTCAAGTAGTTTTATTTTTTTTTGATAATATAATATAAATGCTTAAAGAATTGTCTACTCCGCTTAAAACTTCTTTGACTAAAGCTAATACTGGGAATTCTTATTATAAAAGTGTTAGTAAAAAAGAAACAATTAATAAAGAAAATAAAATCAGTGATAATAAAAATTCAACTATAATATCATCTTCAAAGAAAAAAAAAAATAATTATGATAAATTAATTAACAATTTTTTTTCTAGAGATACTCCAAAAAATCCTATTGTTAAAAGTATGAATAATTTATCAGAAAATAATAATAAAATATTTAATACAATAATTACTTCTTTAAATAATAATGATGAAAAATTGAGTTCTACATTAATTAAAAATGAGAATCAAACTAAAGAAAAAAAGAAACAATTTTTATTAAAAAATATTAAAACATTACAAAAAAAAGTATCTCATTATAATACTCAAATTGAAAATTATAAAAAATGTAATGAAAAAACTGCAGAAGAAAATTTGAAAATTGGATTTACTCAAGATGATATTATTCATGATAGAATTCATATGGAAGGTCAAATTCCTAGAATGAAATTAAGAATTAATGAAATAAGAGAAGAAATTAAAAAATTAGAAAAAGAAACTAAACAATATGAACTTTTAACTTATCAATATATTCAGGAAAAAGTTTTAATGGAACAAGATATTAAACAATATGATAAAAATGTCAAAGGATTAGCTTTAAATACAAATGAATTAAAATATCAAATCAAACAATTTAAAAATAAAATAAAAGAAGTAAAAATTATTTTAGAGAACAAAAAAAAAGAAACAGGATTCTTAAAAGATGTAACTAATTTAATATCATCAAAATAAAAAATAATTATTTAAATAAAATCTTGTAGATAAAATAATTTTTTTTATAAAAAATATAACTCTTAAAAAAGACAGTAAAAATATAAAAAAAGAAAAAAATTAAAAAATTTTTTCTCTTTTAAATTAGTAATTAATTATGCTTAAAATTGTTTTTCAGAAAGGAGTTTTAATAATAATTATTAATAAAAAATACACCACCTATTTAATTTTTATTCTTGATTTTTCTCATTTTTTTCATTTTCCAATCTATTTTTAATAATTTTTCAAACTTTTCTATTGATTCAAAAAGATTTTTTGTATTAAATTTTTAATTTATGAAATTATTTTTTGATTTTTTAATTTTTTAAATCTAAAAAAAATAAAAATAAAAATAGGAATTTGAATTGCTGATTATTTTTTAAATTTATTTTACTTATGATAAAAATAAGTAAAAATATATATAAATACATATTTGATTAAATTTTCTTACTTTTATTTAATAAATTATATATTTTATTTAAAGTTTTTTCCATCATTTCTTTTGTAAAATTTTTTTCATTTTGTAATACATATTTTTTCCCATTTATAATTAATTCTATCAAAAAAATATCTTCTTTATAAGATTTTATTTCATAAGAAATATCCCCCGGAAATTTTATACTATCTCTTAATTTTAAACAATATCTTTTTTGTTCGTTATCATTATTTGAAAAATTACATATTAAAGAACCTATAATATTTTTATTATTAATATTTTTTTTCTTTTTATAAATATATAATATATTATTATTTGATTTTAAATATTCTTCAAATTTCAATGTTTTTATAAATATATTATCATTTTTTGGCATTTCAGCAAATAAAAATCTAAGATTATTTCTTACATTCATTATTATTTGATAATTAATATTTTTAACACTTTCTTCATTTTGATATATTGAGATCAATTCTTTTGAAAATTTAATTTCTAGATTATTTATTATTAAATATTGTTTCATTAATTTTTGTAGATTTTCAATTTTCATTTTTAATTGATTCATTATCCTATTAAAAGCATTTTGAACATTATTTAAATGATTCTCAGAAGTTTTAATTAATTTTTTATATCTATCAATTTCTTCTTCTTGAATTAAATTTTTATTTAATTGTTCAATTTTATGTGATTCATGTTCATCTATACAATCACTACAAATATTAATAGAACAATTAATACAATAAGCTTTATATTTTTTTAAATGTTTTGCACAATGTGAATTTACGTTTTTTTTTAATATAATTGTATGTTTTAAATCATGTAAATTTTTACATTTTTGACATAAAATTAAATTACAATTTAAACAATAACTCATTGGATTTATTTTATTATTTTGAATTTGTTGACATTTTTCACATATATTTTTATCAGGTTTCATATTTTTAATCTCATTTAAAAATGTATAAATATCTTTTTCTTCTTTATGCTTATTTTGACATATTGAACTTACTATTATATTATTATTATCTTTTTCCTTTACTTGTATAAAAGGAATAAAAGGGCATTTAGAGCAACATATAATATCTTTTTTTGCTAAGAGAAATTTAACAGGACAAGAAGCATTAGTTTTGACAGAATAATTAGTATCATTCATTTAAAAAAAAAATAATTAAAATTTTTTTTTAAATATTTAATATAAAAATAAAATTTAGCCTATTTCTTAGAAACTTTGTTCATAATTTTGAATTAAAGGACCATCAGGTTCTCCCATTCTTTTCTTTCTAACAAGGACAAATATTACACCTGCTATAACAATAACTCCAATAATTATTATTACATAAACCCATGTATTATTTTTTTTTTTTTTTGGAGTTGGAGGTGTTGGAATTTCTATGAAAAGATCATCTACTTTAGTATTAAAAATAACTTTTTTATTATCTCCATCTATAATTACATTTAAATTTTCTATTGTATAAAAACAAAATAAAAGACTTTTCATAGCAGATTCTTGAATTAAAATTTTTTTAAATTTTATTCCTTTATTACCAAATTTGAAAAATCCTGTTGTATTTTCTTTTTGAGGTTCACATGTTTCTATATCATAATATCCTCTTTCACATTTATATCCATTTTTTTTTAAAAAATTAATAATTTTGGAAGTTTCATTTTTATTTCCTGAAATAAAATTATCTTTACGACCGAAAGAATATGAATCATAAAATTCAGCAACAATATCTAATTGAATTTCTTGATAATCTTTGCTATTGTTCAAACTTTTAGTTGAATTAGTAACAATAACTGAATCTAATTTACATCCACTATGATCATTATATAATTGACATTCATGGTAATGTTTAAAATTTTTAACATTATATTTTTTTCCTAAAGAAACAGATATTATATCCTTTTCTTCTGTATTATAAGATATAATACAATTGTCAATTAATTTTGCATTTTTAAGTTGATTTAAATTTGGAATTCCAAAATTTATAAAACCATCATAATCAATTTTACCCAAAAGAAACTCAATATCTCCTAAAGTTTTACCTCCAATTTCTAATTTATCTTTATAAATATTTCCAAATTTTTCCTCACCTCCAAAAATTCTAATTGAACTTTTTTTTTTAGTATCTTTTTCAGGTGTTCCAATATAAGAATTATTATTAAATCCTATATAAGATTGTGAATTTATTTTTATTCCAGAATACATAGCATAAATACTTTTTCCTCCTATATTTACATTTATTTGTGGGAAATCTGATTTTTTTTCAATCTTAAAATCAAAAACTTTTTCTTGTGAATATGATAATTTAATTAAATAAAAGAATATTAAAGAAATATATTGAATTTTCTTCATTTTTATAATTTGTATAAAATTAATTTTCTTTTTAATTTATTTTATGATATCTTAAATTAAAATCTAAAATAAAAATTTCAAAATTTTTATTTAATATTTAATTATAATATAATATCATATTTATCATTTATCGAAAATGAAGAATATAATTTAATTATCAAAATACATAAGAAAATAAGATATTAAAAATATTTAAAAAAATAAATATAACCTTTCCCAATCTATAAAATTAACTTTGAACCAGCTTTTATCACTTATTAAATATTTATAAATAGGTATAAATTTCAAAATTTCCCAAAATAAAACTATTGTTTTTTAATCTTCATTTAACATTTTTTAAACTAAACTTTTTTCATAATTTGTTTAAATTTATTAAAATCACATTTACTATTTTTTGATGTAGCTGATTCGAATTTTTTAATAATTTCATCATCTGAATCAAGAAAATGATTTTCATTAAAATGTTTTTTTTCAAAAATTTTTTGGAAAAATTCAGAAAAAAATAAAGAAGGATCATTTAAATTCATATAATTTCTTTCCAAATTTTGATTAATAACATTTAATAAATTTGTTTTTTTTTTTTTTATACTATTATTATTTTTAATTTTATCTCTTTCTTCATTTTTACTAATAAAAGATTTTTTATTTATATTACTATTTCTACTAACATTTTCATTTTTTAAGTTATTTATTATTTTTGAATGTGAAAACATTGATTTTTTTTTTTCATTTATTTGTGATTTTTTATATAAAAAAGAAGACATTGACATTTTTTTTTTGGTTGTTTTTAAAGAAAAATCTAAATCTTTTAAATTATTCTTTAGTAACATATTTTTAAGTTCTTTTTGCAATTTTAAATCTTTAGAATATTTATAATTACTAATTTCATCAATATTTTCATATTCACTTTCAATGGAAAAAGAAATTTCAGTTGAACAAACAGATAAATTTAGTTTTGGATTTAAAAAATTAAAAAAATTACTATTATTTTCACAATCTATTTTTTCTGTTGTTATAATATTATTTTCATTAGGATAAATTTCATTATTAATTTCATTTGGTTTATATGGAGTAAGAGATAATCT
This sequence comes from Isotricha sp. YL-2021b, assembly GCA_023805745.1. Lineage (NCBI taxonomy): Eukaryota > Ciliophora > Litostomatea > Vestibuliferida > Isotrichidae > Isotricha > Isotricha sp. YL-2021b. The sequence goes on along the minus strand of JAJJKW010000375.1, from coordinate 28,362 downwards.
ATTAGTGACTAAATTACTTGATTCTTCAGAAAATCCTTCTGAAAAATCAACATTATAATTTTCATAAGTTTTTTTATCATTATCATTATCATTATCAAAATTAAAATGTTTTTTTTGTAAAAAAGAAGGTGTTTCAAAATCAGGACTATTATTTTTATTTCTAGAACTTGAATTATAATTTTGTGGAATTTCAATTTCTAATTTATTTTTATTATTAACAATACAAGAATTAAATTTTGTATCTGATACATCATTTCCTTCACTTTTTTCATTTCTTGACTCATTTATTGTATTTAAAATTGTTGTTTGTTTATTTTTTAAAGTACTTTCTGCTAAAAATTTTAAATCTGTTTTCTCTTCTTCTTCAAATGACATATTTAAAGAACTTGGTATTGATTGTAAATCATAATTTTCAGTATAAATTGTATATTTTTTTTTTTTTTTTTGTATAATTTCATTATTATGACCATCATCTTCAAAAGAATAACAATTTCCTTGAAATTTTTGAAATATTTTTAATACTTTTGTCATTAATCTTTTAATTTGTTCCCAATTAAATAAACTTATTTTATTTATTTTATTCCATATTTGAGGATAATTTACTGAAATATCAATTGCATCTTTTTTTTTTAAATAAAATAAATTTGCTTTCCTACTTTTAACTTTTACTCTTAATGGACTTCTTTTATTTAAAAACATTAAAATATCTCCAAAATGTTCATTTTTTTGAATTTCTAATACTCTATAATATTCATAATGAAATTTTTCTTCTTCTTCTTCTTCTATTTGAACATCATTATCTTTATTTTGAAGTAATTCTGTTGGTAATTTTATTGGAACCGAACTTCTTCTTAATATTTTCTTAGTTTGACTTAAATTTAATGTATTTGATTTTTGAGAAGGTGTAGATCGAATTTGGAAAGAACTTCTTCTATTTTTATTATCTATTGAATTCTCTATTTTTAAAAGATTATTATTACTATTATTATTTGAATTACTATAAAAAGCATTAAAATTATTATTATTATTGTCATTATTATTTTCATTATTATTATCATTTATATAATTTAGAGTATTATTATAATTATTATTATTTGAACTATATGTATTTTCTTCTTCTGTTATTAATATAGGAAGATCTAAAGAGAGTCTTCCAAATTTTACAAATATCATATCTTCCACATAGTCACCATCTTTCATTAATACATCATTTCTTAATGCAATAATTGGTTTAAAACTTAATATAATACTTACCACAAAATCTATATTATCAAAATTTTTGAAAAAAATAAAATTATTTATTATTGGTTTATACATATGATAAACTAAATTATTTTTCAAACTAATTGGAATTGAACTAAATATTATTTTTTTATCTTTTTTATCATCAAACATTTCAGCTCTTAAATATCTATAAATTCTATTATATAAATCAGGAGATAATTCACTATGTTGAAATCTAATATCATTTAATATTTCAACTTTTTGATGAAATTCTTCTTTTTTATCACTTGTAATTTTAACATGATTACTAATAGCAGTAATTGAAAAAGAATAAGCCAAAATACCAACAATTTCCACAAATAAACCAAAAACTTTTTCTATTGGAGTTACACAACTTATATCACCATAACCTACTGTAGTAACTGTTGTAATAATATAATATATTGAAATAAAGTATAAATTAAAAAAATTATAACTATCAAAACCAAAATATAAAATCCAACCTGGATATTGATTTTTTCCTATAAATATAAAGACATTTGCAAATACATGTAATGCTGAAAAAAATATTAATATTGCTTCATATAATCCTAAAAATTGATTAAAATGAACATGTTGTGTTAAATGATTTATAATTTTTTCTGATAATCTATTATTAGAAAATGCCTTAAAAGATTTTAATAAATGAAGAATAATTAAAATATAATATATATTATTATTATATAAAGGAGCATTTAAATACCCTTCATTTTTACATTTTTTATCATAAATTGATAATATTGTTTTAAAAGGTATCGCTGATAAAAAATTGATAAAAAAATAAGATTTTAAATATGTTTTTGAGATAAAAGATAAATCAGTATTTAATACATCATTATAATTTAAATAAGCAGTAAAAAATGGTAAAATTAAATCAATTAAATAAGTAATATCAATAAAAATTTGCAGAATATTATGAAAATTTAAAAACGAATTTAATCTACAAAAAATAATATTAGTACTAAGAAATAAAGGAATATAAATTATATGATAAATAGAAAAAAAAAACACTAAAATATCAATATACATTAATATTTTATTATTTGGATCAATATAAAAATTAGAGAACATATAATCTTCGTCATCCAAACTATCAAATACTTTTCCAACTCTGGATAACATTCTATAAGGAATTATTTCTTTTTCAGATTTTTTTATACTATCAAAATCCATTTCATCTAAATCATCTTCTAAATATGATTTTTCTGTTTTTTGAGACTCATCATAACTATTAATACCTATCATTGTTTTTTTTAAACCTTTCTGTAATTCATTTAATTTCATTATATTTTTATTTGATAAATTTGTTAATTTAATCGAATAAGAATTATTTAAATTATCATTTGAATTATACATTGTTTTCCTAGATATTAGTTTCATTGTTTTATTTTTTTTACTTTTTCTTCTAAAAAGAATTTGTTGATTATTTTTAAAATTTGGTTTTTCAAAATATTCAGGTTCTTCCAAAAAATCAAATTGTTTATCTTTTTTATTTATTAATCTTTCAGTTTTTCTTCTTCTTGCTTCTATTGCTTTAAAATTTTTATCATCATCATTATCTTTATCAGTGTCAATAAATTTTCTTAAAGAAATATTAGAAGATTTCTTTCTCTTTTTTTTCCCATTTATTAATGTAATTTTTTTCATTAATTGGGATTTTTTAGATTCAGAATTTAAATTTGTATTCAATGAGAAATCTCCTTTAAAGTTTAGTTTAAAGTCATGTTTTGTTGTAAATGTTTTTTTTAAAATTGTTTTTTTTGTTTTTAAAACATTTCCATTATCAGAAACTTCTATTTCTTCTTTGTTTTTTAATGTTAAATTATTAAAACTTATTTTTTTTTTTTTTGGAAGTTTTTTTTTATTTGAGTCAGAAAGCCAATCCAATTTGCTTGTTAATTTAAAATCACTATAAGTTCTTTTTTTTCCATTCATTGTTTTATTTAATTGTGAATAATTAAATAAACAAATTGTTTATAAAATAAAAATCTATTAACAAATTAAAAATTCTTTTTTTCATTTTTTATTTAAATAATAATTAAACAAAATCTATAATATATCTGAACTTATATGATTAAAATACCAATCTTAAAAAAATCCTGATACAGAAAAATTATTTTTTATTTATTTTTTAATTTTATTTAAAGTTATTGTATTGTATCATTAAATTAATTAAATTAATAATAATTATTATTCAATAATTATTAAAAATATATCTGTAATTAAATGTCTACTCATATATATTTATATTTTTCCAAAACATAATTCCAATATATAAATAATATAATTTTAATTATTTCTTGTTTTTTTTTATGATTCGATAATGATGATAAAGACAGTGACATAATAAATTAATATTATAATATATTGTTAATATAAACCAAACTTCAAATAAGTTATCATTTTTAATATATAAGATAAAGATCTCAATTTAGAATATAAAACATAATGTCAGGAAATCATTCAGAATCCCCAAATTTAATTCAAATAAATATAGAAGCTTCTGAAGATACTAGAGACTCATACAATGATAATTTAAGAGAAAAATATTCTAAAAAATATAATTATGAAGCGATTGAAAATGCAAAATGTTTACTTGAAAAAAAAGTTAAAAGAAATAAATCAAAACAAATAAAAAAAAATTCTAAAGAAAATTCAAAAATTCAAATAATTCAAAAAATTTTTAATGATTTTAAAAATTGTTCTCCATTATATAAAGAATTTAATCAATTTACAAAAATTGAAAAAAACATAAAAAATTACATATATTCACATTATACTCAATTAGCAAAAGATATGAGGAATATTTTTTCCCAATATTTCTATTCTAATTCAAATAATTATGAAAAATATAATAAAATATTACAAATATGTGAAAATTTTGAAAAAGTATATAAAGATTTTGATAATAAATTATTTATAAAAGACTCTAAAAACCATATTGAAATAAAGAAAAGATTTAACAAACTAAAAAAAGAATTTAGAACAGTAAATAATAATAACCAAGAAAATATTATTTACCAACCAAATAAAGTAAAATTTTCCTTAAAAGAAAATAAATTAGAAAATAATAATAAAAATTTAAAAAAATATAAAATAAATTTAGCAAAAAAAATAAGAAATTTAACACCAGAACAAAAAAAAGGAATAATTAATATTATATCTGGTATTCATTTAGATAAAAATAACAAAAATAATGTTATGGAATTAGATGTTAATAAACTTCCAGAAAAGGAATTAAAACTTCTTGAAAAATATGTTAATAAATGTGCTTCTGAAAAAATTGAACCTTCACAATCAGAATCAAATTATATAAATCATGAAGAAGAAGAAATGTTTAATGATTTATCTGAATCTATTTCAAGTGATGAAGACGAACTTTAAAATTCTTTTATTATTTGAAAATGAAAAGTTAATTTCTTTTTTATTTTAGATAAAATTAGATATTAATTTTTTTTTATTATATGAAAATACAAAACTCTTTTTAGAGTCCCTTTTTAATGTGGTTTCTTTTTAATAGATACAATTTATTTTCCAAAAAAAAGGAAAATTGAATAAATAAAAATAAAGGAAAAAATCTAATATATAGTATAGTATAGAATTAAATTTAAAAAATAAATTTATAAATTTTTAATATAAATATACATTAAAAAACTCCTTTAAATAATTAAAAAAAATAAAAAAAAAATTAAAAAAAATGACAGAAACAGGTTCAGACCTTCAAAATCAAATAAAAGTAATATATAAATATCAAAAATATCAAAGAGAATCAATATTACCAAAACAATGTACAATAAAAGATATAAGAAAATCATTAGAAAAGCAAATAAAAATAACAGTAAAACAAATGAAAATGATATATCAAAATAATAATATATTAAATCAACCAGAAAAAACAAAAGCATATAATTATTTTGGAGATGTAAAAGAAATAGAATTAGAAATGCAATATAAAGATTTTGTAGAAGATGATTATATTGCAGCTTTTGAAAAAGCATTTATTGGAGTTTCAAAACCAGATAATGAAAGTTCAAATAAAGAAGAAAAAAAAAGAAAAATATTACATTTAAAATCAACAAAAGAAGAAAAAAAAATTTATGAACCAAATTTTAGAGATAGACCAATTTGTAATTATGATGGAATGAATGAAGCAAGTTATATTTGTTTAAATTGTATGCAATATTGGTGTGAACATTGTATTAAATTTGAAGTTCATCAAAATGAATTATGTGAACTAAAAAAATTAGATAATACTCTTAAATATAAAAGAGGTGTTTTATTAAAAGAATTAGAAGAAAAAGTTATTGGAGATCAACATTTTGAAAAATTAGAGAAAATTGACTTTTTACTTAATGAAAAAGTTTCTATTATTGATAAACAATTTAGTGAAATGTTAGGTATTTTAGAAAGAATAAAAGAAGCTCAAATGAAATTTGTTATTGATTATTTTTATCAAAAATTAAATGAAAAAAAATTTAAAACTTTAAATAGAGATTCAAATTTTTTTGTAAATCAAATGAAAGATTTAGAAATAAATTATGATCCTAATAATATAGAAGAAAATATAAAAAATATGAATACAATGAGAGAAGGTTTAGATATAATAATAAAAAAATTTAATTCTTTTATTGATAGATATGATGATTTTGATAATTTATTTAATGAATATGATAATTTTAATCAAGCTTTTAAAACCCAATTAGAAGCAAAAATTTTTCAAAATGCAAATGTTGGAAGAGAAATAGCAAATCCTGAAGAATTAAAAGAAAAAGTTGAATTAAAAAACCAAATTGAAAGTAAAATAAAATCGAAAAAAAAACCATCTTCATTAATAAAAATAAAATATTATAATTCAATAATGATTTGGAATCATATAAATCAAAAATTAATAAGAGTAAGTGATTTTGTTGATAAAAATGAATTTAAATTAAATTATCAAGTTTATGCTGGAAATATCTTTTTAAATTTAAAAAATAAATTATTTATTATAACAGGAGGAAATTTTAATATGTTTTATTATTATGAACCATTAAGAAATGAAATTTTTAGATTACCGAATTTACAAGATAATCATTGTAGAGGAGGAATGATATATATTAAAAAATTAAATGCAATTTTTTGTATAAGTGGAAAATATACTAAAAAAGTAGAAATTTTTGGGATGAAATATTTAAAAATTTCAAATGAAGATGATGGAAATAAATCTGATAGAAAAAGTGAAAAAGGATTATCAAGAAAAGAATCAAATAATGATATTTCTAGAAAAAATTCTAGAAAAGATTATAGTAGAAAAATGTCTAGAAAAGATTTAAGGAAAAAAACTGAAAGAGTTGATTCAAGTAGAAGTAGAAGTTCAAGTCAAAATCGAAAAAATTTTAAAAAAAGTAAAACTTTAATTTCAAGATCAAGTTCAAAAAATTCAAAATTAGATTCTTCATTTTCAAATAAAAAAATAAATTTAGATAAAATAAATTTTATGGATAATGAAAATTTAAAATGGGAAGAATTTTCATCATTAAATATTGCAAGAAATTATGCTTGTTTTGCAATTCATAATGATTCATATTTATATGTATTTTTTGGTTATAATCAAATAAAAGGTTATTTAGATTCAATCGAGAAAATAAATTTAAATGAATCTCTTGAATTTGAATTAATAAAATATCATAATCCCAAAAATTTAGATTTACATAGAAATAGTATGTCTTGTTGTTTTGCAAATGATGATGAAATTTATATTTTAGGAGGAACTATAAGAGATAAACCAACTGATGAAATTTTAAAATATAATTTTAAACATGAAACTTTTTATAAAACTGAAATGACTATTAATGGATTACATGAAAATGAATATTTTAGATTTTGGGAAGAAAGCTCTTTTATTCCTTTAAGTAGTCAAGGTTATTCTATTAATTCTGATGATGATTTTACTTTTGGTTTAATTGATGCAAGAGATAAAGTTCATTTGTTTAATATAAGGTCTTTTAAGTATAATATTATATAATTTTATTTTTTATATATATATATTCAAAAAAGTAATTTTTCCAAATTTTTTTTTAATTATTTATTAATTTATAATTATTTTTTTGAAAATGAAGCTGAAAAATATATTCACGGAGAGAATTCCTTTATTTTTAAATGAAAAATATTTTGATATTTTATTTAATTATTTAAGTAATATCAATGAAATTAATATTGAAGATGAAAAAAAACATCAAGTTTCATTATTTGAAACAAAAAAAAATGAACATAAAAAATTTACAAAAAATAAAATTTATAAATGTTTTGGAATAATAAGAAAAGCAATATTTCAAAAAGAAAAATATTTTGGAAATACATATTCTCACTTAGAATTAGCTTATCTTAAAAATAAAGCAAAATTTATTCATAGAAAAATCAATTTATTAGCAATTGAATTAAGAAAAAAAACTGATTTATGTGTTGATTATTATATAAAATTATGTCAGCATGAATTTAGTAAAAAAACTAAAAGAGAACCAAATTTATTTAAGAAAAAAACTATAAAATTTGAAAGGAGAAAAAGTATAAATTCAGCAGTTTTTCATTTTGAAAAATTAAATAAAAAAGATAAAAAAGAAATTAATAGTGATAGCGATTTTAAATTTGATGAAGAAGAAGACAATAAGAAAATAATAAATTTATTCATTGGTAAATTTGATATTAATAAACTTTTAAAAAATCAACAAAAAATTGAATTAAAAAAAGGAGGATTTGTAAATGCTTTTATATTTAAAAATATAAAAGATACAGAAAATGATTATGATAATAATAAAATTCTTCAATTTAAAACTCCTATAAAAAAAAAATTTCATAAGGTAATTTCTCCTGTAAAATTATATAGAGAAAATAGTGATAGAAAAAAATTAAAATTTAAAACTTCAGCAACAAGTAAAATTGAGGAATCTGATGATTTAAATTCAAAATATTTAATTGCAAAAAAATTAAAAAAAACTTTTGCTTTAAAAAAAAATAATCATTATACTTTGTCTTTCTCAGACAACAAACAATATTCTCATAAAAGAAATAAAACATATTTAACATTTAATTCTAATTCTAACTCTATTCAAAATAAAAGTAAAAATATTACTTTAAAGGAATTTAAAACTTTTCAACCAAAAGTATTACCTAAAATTAAAAACATTAATATATTAGATAAAATAAATACAAATTCTAATTCAAATTCTGGTAGTAGGAATAGTAGTATATTACATTTTCTTTCAAGAAAAGATTTATATTATTAAGATATATATAAATATTTATTGAGTGAACTTTTTTAAATATTGTTTTTTTTGAAAAACATATGAATAAAATAAAAATCCAAAAAATTCAAATTTATTCATTTTAATAATTATAGATTTCTAAATTTCTTTTTAAAAATTTAAAACAATTTTTTTTCTTTTTGGATAATTCATGAATCTCAATTGAATTTACATATTTTTTATATTGATGTTTAATAAATATAGATGAAGCATTTTCATCACATTTATCTATTGAAATTTTTATTATGACATTAATATCATTGTTAATAATTTTAGATAATTTTATACAAATCCTATCATCTGATATTACAACTCCTGAGATTTTATATTCATATATAATATTATTAAAAGAATCATAAACATGTATTTTACTTCCAAAGTCAATATCATTCACTTTTTCTATATAAATATAATTTCTTTCTGAAAAAAAAAATAGAATTATTTTATTCAATTCTTTTATATATTCAAATATATCTTTCATATTTCTATAAATAATTATTGAATCAAATTGCATTAAACAAGTATAATCATATTTAATATAATTTGCTATTTTTTGAAGAATTTTTTTTATTTCTTCATTAAGTTCCTTCTCTAGAATATTTTTTTTAAAATTTAAATCTTTTGAAATTGTTTTTAATATAAGAAGTGTATTTGATTCACATGTATTCCAAAATAAATAAATTTTAATTTTAACAGGATATATATAATCATTTATTTTTAAAACTGATAAACTAATTTTTTTAATTCCATAATTATTTTCATTTTTTTCAATTTTAATTTCACATTTAAACTCATTTTTCCAATTAAATGAAATTAAAATACCCTCTAAATTTTTTTTCTTTAAATTATCTTTATTTATTATTATATCTGAAATATAATCTTTAAATATATATTCACTTAATACATATTGTTCTATAATACATGAATAAACTCTTTTAATGTCTTCATAATAGATATAAGAAAAATTATCTATATATTTTATATTCATTTAGAATTTTTAATATTATATTATATTATTTATCAAAAAATATATAAAATACATTTCAACAAAAAAATTATTTAATATTTTTTTTATTAAAAATTTTAATACATCTCTAAATAAAATTAAAATGATTATTCTTACAAACTTTGAATTATATTCTTCTAAATTATTTATTTTAATTAAATCATCTTCTTTATTATAAATTAAATTATCTATCAAATCATCATAATTTTGAAATTTTTTCAAAATATTAGGATCATCAATCAAAACTCCAAAAATATATTCATTTTTTTCTTGAGGTTCAATTTTTACAGAACAACTAAAAAGTTAAATTATTTAGTTACTTATTATTTTGTATAGAAATTTCAATTAAGCATTCATCAAAGTCTTTTATGTTCACTTTTTTAAAATAATAACTTGATAAATTATTATTATTATTTTTACAAAAACTATAATTATTTTTTTCTTTAATACATAAATTTTTTAAATTTGAAGGAAGAGATAAATTTCTCTCTTTATTTAATCCTATTGGCTTTACTTTTGAAGATATTGACTTTCTTTTTAAATAATTTCCATGTTTATTAAAAGAGTAATCTTTCCTTTTATTAAAGTCAATAGATGGAAAAACACAAATATTTTTCTTATAATATTGATTAATTAAATAATCTCTTTCCATTTTTTTAAAACTATAATTTGCCTTTTTTTTATATAATCTTTTTAAAATCCCTTGATTTTCATTTTCAATTTTAGAAAAATTATTTCTTAGAGGATATTCTTCAATTTGATTTTTAATACTTGAATTTGAATTTGAATTTGAGTTCAATAAACCTTTTTTTTTGAATTTAAAATTTAAATCTAAAAATATATAATATTATTATTATTAAATACCATTTTTTACTGATCGACTCAATTTCAATTTATATTGAAATGAATCAGGACATTGACTATCAATTATTGGTTTCATATATAATAAATTATGAAGTATAACATCATTTTTATACATTTCATATCTATTTTCTATGATTCTATTTGATATACTTATTTGATGCATTTTTATATTTAATTTTTAATCATTTTTTTTTAATTGTTTTTTACAATGAAAAAAATAATTTTAAAAAGATTTCAGTTTAAATTAATTTTTTATTTCCTTTTTATGACATATATTAGGTTTCATTTTTAGTGATTACCCAACTATAAAATTTTAATTTCTTTTTGGAACAATTTATTCAATATAAATTTTTATATATTGTATTAAAAATATTTTTCTTTAATTTTCCTAATTATTCATTATTTATATACTTGAAGAACATATTATATATATGTGAATAACTAAAATATTTAAATAAATTTAAATGGAAAATTTTGACACAAATTTAGAAAATGAATTAAGGCTTTATTCAACTTCCAAAATAGAAGATTTAAAACCAGAAAAAATAGCATTTGTAATAGATTTGTATGAAGAAGTTAAAAATGAAGATTTTCTTTCAATAAATGGAGATACAAAATTATCAAGATTAGAAGTAATAATAACTGAAATTTTAAATTTTTCAAAACTAAAAGATTATTTTTCTAATGGAACAGAATATGGATTATATACTTATACTCAAGGTTTAAAAAAAGAAATTCCATTTTGTCAAATTAATATTTTTTTACAAAAAATAAATGAATTTAAATTAAGAACAACATCATTAAATTTAATTTCTGGAGAATCTTCTTTTGATTTAGCTGATATATTTAATGAAGCTTATTCTTTTATGACTTCAATATTATCTTTAGAATCTTTTACAAAAAATAATAAACATAATGATAATTTAATTAGATTTATATTATTTTATAATAGAAGTGATATTCCAGCAACATTATCAAATACAACAGATTATAATTTATTAACATTTACAAGAAATTTAAGATTTTTTTTTGATGTAATATTTCTAAGAAGAAAAAAACAAAGTGAAGAAGATAAAAAAAAATTAACATTAACTTATTCAAGTTTTGCTCAAACAAGACCAAATTTTTGGTATATTTTTGAAAATTCTGGTAATTATCAACAATTTAAATTTTATATGAATTTATTATTAGCAAATCCAGCACAAAGAGTAATGTTACATAATACAGATAAATACCGGAAAAAAATAGCAAATTTAATAAACAATTTTTCCGAATAATTAAATTTATAATTTAATATATAAAAAAATTCATAAAAAAAATCCATATTATAAATTAAAAAAATAACCAAAATAAAAAAAAAATGAATGCCGAAGCAGCATCAAATATAAAATTTCGTCAATATGAAAATGAAATAGAAAAGAAAAAAAGAGATGAAGATAAAATAGAATTAATGACACAATTTATGTTAGATCCAACATCATCAGCAACAAAATTATTAGAAAAAAGAAGAGAAATGTATGAATTACAAGAAGCACTTCAAAAAGATAAAGAAAAATTTAATGAAAAAGAAACTCAATTTAAAAAAACTGAAGAAGAATTAAGAAATAGAGATGAAGATTTTCATAAAAAAATATGTGATTATTATATGAATACTTTTGAAAAAAAACAAAATGATGCTCATGCAAATAGTGAAAAAATAAAAGCAGAAAGAAAAGCTACTTTAGAAATGGAAGAAAAAATAGCAAATTTAAAAACAAAAAATGAGAAATTAAAAGAAGATTTAGAAAAATTAAAATTAATTCATGATAAATTAAGAGCTTATGAAGATTTTTTAAAAAAAGTAAAAGAAAAACATCCAGAAAGTTTTAATGATTTAAATGGAGTTATTGAGAAATATAAAATATTAGAAGATAAATATAATGAAATAAAGAAAGAAACTGAAATGGCAAAAAAACAAAAAGAAGAAGAAAAAATAAAATTTAGATTAGAAAAAAGTGAATTAGAAGGAAAAATAAATACTTTAATTTCTAATATTCAAACTGTTCAAGGTCAATTAAAAGATTTAAAAGAAAAAAAAAAAGATTTAGAAAGTGAAGTTACAATGATGGAAGCTAATTCAAATACTGTTGTTTCATCTCTTGAAATGATATTATTAGCTGTTGATAATATTTATGAAAAATGTGCTAAAAAAAGTGCTTGGACTCAACATGGTGATTTAAAAGAATTTTCTAAATATGATAATAATGATAAAGATAAAAAAAAATTATATCAAAAAAGAGTTCAAGAAGCTAAAATTAAAATTAAATATATTAATAATTATATACAAGATTATGTTAAAATTACTGAAGATTATAAAAAAGCTAAAAAACAACAAGTTAATAAATAAATTATGGATTGACGTTTTTTTTTAAATTAATTTTTTGAATATTATTATTCTTTTGGAATTTTTAAATTTTATTTTATATTTTATTTTTTATTTTTATATATTTTATTTTAAATTTTTTTGAAAATGGAATGTCTTTATATTTTCTTATAAAAAAATAGATTAAACAAAATATTAATAACCATTAATTTTTTCATTTCTTTTGTTTTCTTATATTTTTTATCATTTTTTCTCTTTTTCTTTTTTTTCTTAATTGTTCTTGTTTTTCTTCTTCTTTTTTTAATTTATTTTTATACTTTTCTTCACCTTTTTTTAAATTTTTTTCTTTAATATTTTGTAAAGTTTGTAATCTTTGAATCATAGAATAAACATTTTTTTCACTAGTAGTTAAATAACTTTTAATTTTCTTTTTATAAGGCAAACCTAATTTTTTTAAATGAAAAGCTTCATCATTTAAATTTTGTTTATTTTTATTTTTAGTTTTAAAAGGTAAATTTTTTTCTAAATTTTTAGAAATAACTAAATCCGGAAAAACTTGTTCTTCTCTAACAATTTCTTTATATTCACTATCAGGATTTTGTTTTAATTCAATATTATAATCTTTTCTTAATTGTGACATAGTTCTTAAAAATTTTCTAGGTTTATCATCATAATCAATAATAGGATTATAAAATTCAAATAATTGAACTTGAGTCCATTGTTTTAAAAAAATAACATCACTTTTTTTAATTTTATCTTCAAAAGTAGCTCTAAATCTTCCTTCAGGTTTTAAATTAATTTGTTTTTTAATAATACCTCTAATTCCACTTACAGTTTGAATTTTTGCTCCAATATATCTTGCAACTTCTAAATTAGAATTAAACATTCCTTTTATAATTGCACTTTTTTTATATATTTCTTCAGCTTCTCCAATTAATTTTATTTTTTTAACTAAATTAAATGATTCATTAACTTCAATTAAATCTCCTTTTCCACAAATTCTAAAATTTTGAATATCTTTATCATATAAATTATTTTGAAAAGCAATAACTGCAATATTAATTGGCATTAAAGGACCATAACAAATTGCAGTTACACTTCCAAATTTTGGAGTATATTTTACTAATCTTAATCTCATATTTTTATCTTCTACACAAAATGACATTGTAGTTTGAAATCTTCTCCATCCTATACTTAATATTATTGGATCATTTGTTTTTAATATTTTTGGATACCATAAATGTTTCATAAATTTTATTTTTAAAAATCCCATTTTTGTCTCTTGTTCTTGTAATGATAATGATGCTAAAATTATTGGATGATTTGGAGAAAAATGATTTACATATTTTCTTTTTATTTTTTTTATATCTATTCTTACATATGAACCATATTCATATATATTATATTTTGAAGGATCGTTTAAAAAAGGTTTTAATTGGTCATTTAATTCTTTTTCTTTTTCTTCTGGTGTCATTTCATCATTTTTTGGAATTATTATATCTTTATTATTATGATTTTCATTTTCTTCTTCTTTATTTTTTTTTTTTGTATTTATTTCATTTTCATCTTCTTCTTCTTCTTCTATTATATCATATGTTCCTGTTATAAATCTTTGTTTTGCATTTTTAATTAAAAAATCTAATTCATAATTATCTTTATTTTCATTATCTTTATATGTATCTAATATTTCATCACCTGATAATATATCATCTTCAATTGACATATCTAATTCATTTTTTTCTTCATTATTATAAATATTATTCATTAAAATTTGATCACTTTGTTCAGGTAAAAAATTAGGTTCATTTAATAAATTAAAATTCTTATCATATATTTGATTAATTCTATTATTATTACTATTATTATTATTATAATTATTTTTTTGAATATTATTATTTTCAATATTTACTCCACCAATAATTTCCATTTCTTCTTCATTAATATTATTATCAATATCATCTTTAATATCTTGTAATTCTCTAACCATTTTAACTCCTTCATCATTAGCTAATTGTTCATTTTCTTTAACTCCTTTAGTAAAAGTAATTAATTTTTCAGGAATATTAATATAACCACTTTTTCTATCATATTCTAAAGTATTAACATTACAATAAGGAGCATAAAGTGTTTTATCTTTTTGTTTTAAAGTTCTTTTTTTTTTTCCATTTTTTTCAACAATTTCAATAGGACAAGGATCATCCATTTTATTAATAAAATCAATATTATAATCACCTAGACCATTAATATGAACAGTAATATTTTTATTAAAATGAGCTCCTCTAATATAACCAAAAAAACTAACCATAACATTATCATTTTCATTATCACTTGAATTTTTAGTAAAAGTTATATCAAATCTATCACAAATAATATAAGGATGATTAACTCTAAAAAGAGGAGTATTTGGATTTGTAGTTTTTAAAAAACGAGCCATAGTATGTAATTGTTGTTTAATATATAAATTATTTTTAATACCATATAAATAAAATAATTTAGATTTATCAGTAGCATCTTTTAAAAATCTTTTTTTAATTTGTTTTTTATATTTACTTAAACTTTTATTTTGTTTAAAATCATCCATATGAGTAATAACTCCCATAACAGAAGTAAAACCATGATTTTTTAAAAGAGAAATAAATTCAAAAGTATCCATTTCAAAACCAATTCTTGCATCTATTAAAGTTATTGCAACATCAGCAATTTTAGCACAATCATCTAAACTATTTATATCATTTGGACATTCTATTAAAGTTATTCTTTGATTTTTTGAATTTCTTATTGTTATTGAACCTTTTACTTTTGTTATATTTTGATTTGTATAATATTTTACTAATGATCTTATTAATGTTGTTTTTCCACTTCCTTTTCCTCCTTGTATTATTAATACTAAAGGTGGTTTATCTATTTCTGTTGAATATTTTATTTTTGAATTTTTATTCTCATTTTTTATCTCTGGAACTAAAGAATAATCTATTAATTCATTTTTTTCATAATAATTATTTATTATATTGTCTTTTTCTTCATTATCCATTTTTTATTTTGGAATGTATTTTATGAAAAAAGAAAGATAATATTTAAAAAATAAAAAAACATAATAATAATAAAATTAAAATATTCATTTTTAAAAAAAAATAAATAATTATTTTTATTATTAAAGCATAAAAATCATGATGTATGATTTTTCATTTCCATGGAATTCAAAAGACGATAAAAAAGCAAAAGACGGAATATATTTTACTCAAAAAAACACAGAAATAGATGAATTAAGAAACAAATTAGAAACAATGAAAATACCAGAACAAAAAGAAGCAATGAAAGAAATAATAGCAGGAATGACAATAGGAAAAGATGTTTGTCCTTTATTTCCTCATGTAGTAAATTGTATGAGAACAAAAGATAAAGAATTAAAGAAATTAATATATTTATATATAATAAATTTTGCAAAAGCAAAACCAAGTGAAAGTATTTTAGCAGTAAATTCTTTTTTAATGGATGCTTCTGATCAAGATTCTCCTATAATAAGAGCTTTAGCAATAAGAACAATGGGTTGTATAAGAGTTGAAGAAATTGTAACTTATTTATGTGATACTTTAAAAAGTGGTTTAATTGATAAAGATTCTTATGTTAAAAAAACTTCTTGTATTTGTGTTGCTAAATTATTTAATACTTGTCCTCAATTAGTTAAAGATAATGGATTAATTGAACTTTTAGAAAAAATGCTTGATGATGGAAATTCTGTTGTTCTTTCTAGTGCTATTGTTGCTTTAAGTGAAATTTCTTTATTAAGTGGTGAAAATTATTTAAAAATAAATTCTAAATTATTAAAAAGAATTTTAAATGCTTTAAATGAAGCAAATGAATGGGGACAAATTTATATTTTAGATTGTTTAGTTAATTATAAAAAAAAAAAAACTAAATATGCTGAAATGATTATTGAAGCTACTGTACCTTTATTTTCTCATATTAATCCTGCTGTTATTATGAGTGCTTGTAAAGTTGTTTTAAAATATTTAGATCATATTGATGATGAAAAAAAAGTTCAAAATTATTCTAAAAAAATTTCTCTTTGTTTAATTAGTTTAATGGATTCTGTTCCTGAAATTCAATTTTTATTATTAAGAGCTATGCATTGTATTATACAAAAAAGACATTATTTATTTGATAAAGATTTTAAAGCTTTTTTTATTAAACCTTATGAACCTATTTATGTTAAATTTGAAAAATTAGATATTTTATATAAATTATGTGATAATAAAAATTTTGAAAGTATATTAAATGAATTAAAATCATATGCTAAATTAGAATATGATTTAGAATTAGTAACAAGAGCAATAAGATATTTAGGTCAAATAGGATTTAAATTTGAAAAATCAATGTCATTATGTGTAGATTGTATTGTAGATATATTTCTATTTAATCAAGATTTTACAATAGATGAAGGAATAATAGTAATGAGAGATATATTAAGAAAATATTCAAATGAAAGAAAACCAAAAGAATTATTAAAAATAATAAATGAAAATTTAATAGAAAGAATTCAAAGTCCAAATTCCAAAGCAGCATTATTATATATATTAGGAGAATATTCATCAAAAATAGATAAAAGTACAGATTACATATCTCAATTTTATAATGATTATAATAGTGAAAATGAGAAAGTAAAATTACAAATGTTAAATTCATCAATAAAGAATTTTTTGGTAAAATCAGATGATAAAAAAGCAGAAGATTTAGTAAAATCTATATTACAAAAAGGAGCAGAAGAAACAATAAATGCTGATGTAAGAGATAGAGCATATTTTTATTGGAGATTATTAGAAAATGATCCTGATGTTGCAAAAGAAATGATTTTATCTGAAAAACCTCCTTTTGATACTATTGAAGATCAACCTATTGAACAAGAATTATGTGATGATGTTTTAGTTAATATTACTAATATGAGCTGTGTTTATCATAAAAAATGTGTTGATATGCTTAGAAAAGAAGATTTATTATATGAAAAAGATGATGATACTTCAGCTAGTGAAAAAGAGAAAGATGATGGAAAAAAAGAAAAAAAAAAAGTTAAAATTAATAAAGATCAAGTTAATCTTAATGATGTTGATTTATTAGGTCTTGGTGATAATTTCTTTATGAGTTCTTCCAATCAAAATAATAATAATAATAATATGGAAAATATTAGTAATACTAATCAACAAAGTAATAATAATAATATTTTAGGAGAAGATATTTTTGGTTTAGGTTCTATTATAAATCAAACTTCAAATACAAATGAGAATAACAATAATAATAATAACAATAATGAAAATAATAATAATGATTTGGATATATTTGGAATTGGAAATAATAATAATAATCAAAATAATAATAATAATAATGATAATAATGAAACAAATGAAGGTGATATTGAATTTTTAGATGATGAAGGAGAAAATACTTCAAATATTAAAATTGATAATAATATTGTGATTTTCCCAGAAGATAATGGAGTTTCTATTAAAAAACCAGAATGTGTTTTTAAACCAAATGATAAAGGAGAAAATGGAACTGTTGGAATTGCTATTTTTGCTCAATTTAATAGAATAAATAAAGAAATTATTCTTGGACTTCATTTTCAAAATTATATAAATACTACAATGAATGAATTTAAAATAAAAATTAAAAAAAATTCTTTTGGTATAAAAGTTGATAAATCAAATAATGATGAAATAGAATCTTTTTCAGTTTATTCTGAAAATAAAAAAAATTTATATGTTAAATGTAAAATAGATAATAAAAATAATAATAAAGAAGTACCACAACATCCTTTTTATGTTGATATAGAAATAAAAACAAATATTGATGATTTTTCAATTAAAGTACCAACTTTAATTAATATATTATTTGATGAAGGAGGGAAAATGGATCATCAAACTTTTGTTTCTTTTTTTAAAGAAACTGGAAAATCAAAAAAAGTTTTTAATTATTCTAATTTAAAAGTTAATACTGGAGATAAATTAAATAAAATTTTTGAAAAAAATATAATATTTAATGTTGCAAGAAATATGAAAAGTAACCCTCCTACTTATTATTTTAATTGTTCTTTATGTAATGTTATCCCTGTTATTATTGAAGTTAGTTATAAAAATGAAGAAAAAGAAAATTTAAATAATATTAATATTGCAATTTTAACTAAAATTGAACAAATTGTTCCTTTAATTAAAGAAGTTCTTGATCTTATCTTAGTTAAATAAATATCTTTTTTAGAATATTAATAGAATAAATTAAACAATTTTGAAAATACAATATTATTTTTAAATTATATAAAATATTTTATTAATATTTTTCAAAATTAATTAAATTACTATCAAATCTAATAGAAGGATTAAATTTTGTTAAAATATTATCACAAGTTATTCTTGCTCTTTGTAATTGTTGATCTTCATTTAAATTTTCATATTCTAAATTAAAAAATAAACTATTAAATTGTAATAAACCAGAATAAAATTCAGAATAAAAAGAAGAATCTAAATCCTTTCTTTTTTTATTAAATTTATCTAAATATATTTTAAAAATTGGATTTTGATTTGTTTGAGAATAAAAAGGATGACTTATTAATTTTATATCATTTCCTCCTTTTAACTCAAAATAATAATCATTTTCTTTGGCAGAATCTTTATTTTTTGATATTATTTTTCTTATATTTATAGAAGATTTATTTCTTGTAAAAAAAGTACTTTCTAATTTTTTTTCATTTTTTAAATTATTTTGATTATTATTATTTTTAGGAGATATACTTTTTCTTAAATTAACTCTAATTTGAGAATGTCTTTTACTAAAATTATTATTTTCATAAGTTTTTTCTATGAAATCTAATTGTAATTTTGATCCAACAGAATTTCTAAAACTTGTTAAAGGATTTTTTAATGAATTTTTATTTCTAGATTTTTTTGGTATTCCTTTTTCTTTTTTAAGTTTTGAAAATTCTTTTGATTTTTCATTTTCAAAAAAATTTTTCAAATTTCTTGCACTTGGAAAATTTGCTTCTTTTTCATTTATTTTTTTCTTTTTTAATTCATATGTAAAATAATCCATTATTTGAGATGAGGTTTTTTCTTCTTTTTCATTTTTTATATTATTAAATTGTTTTAATTGAAAATCTTTTATATTTCTTTTTATTATATTAATTTTTATTTTCACTTCCTCATATGTAATTTCTTTAGGATTATTTATTATATTTTTTAATAAATTTTCATAAATAAAAGACCAATTAATTATCTTTTTTTCTTCATTTTCAAATCCATCACTCAAATCATATAAATTATCTTTAAAAATTAAATAATCATTTTTTTCTTTTTTATTAATTTTAAAATCATTCATTTTTTCTAAAATTGGAAAAAATAATTTATTTATTATAAAAAAAAACTATAATAAATTAAAAAAATGGGAGGATAAATTAGAAAAAAAGGTAAAAAATAAGATAATTTCCAAAATTAATCTTTCAAAATATTATCCCAATTAATAGAAAAACAATTTCATTAATTGAATTAACACAATTATTAATTAATGAAGTTAAATTATCATTAAAATTATTTAAGAAAACAATATCATGATCAATATAAGTTATAATAACTTGAATATATTTTCCAATATTTACAATTTCATCTTTAAAATCAGTATGAAAATCTTCAAGTGAAACATTTACACCATTTAATTGTTGTAATAAAGGAAGAGAATATAATATAACTTTACCTTCTTCTTCACAACTTATATTTATACTTAAAGAAATTAATTTTTTAAAATATTGTAATTGATGAGCTACTTCAAAAAAATCATCAGTTAATTGAATATTTGTAATATCTAAATTTTCTAAATTAACGAAATTTTCAATTAAATCTTTTGGAGGTAATTTTGTTATTCCTGTATTACTTAATATAAGAGTTTTAATATTTGAAACATCTGTTTTTGAATTAATTTAATCAATGATTCATTATTGACTTGAGGATTATTATTTAAATCTAATATTTCTTTATTTATTACTTTCATTTTTTTATTTAAAAAAAAATATAAAAAATCAAAATTTTTTAAAAAATGAGGAAAAATGTAAATAACTTAATATAATATATAATAGTTCATTTTTTATATTACTCCTCATACTCAACCAATTATAAATTTTATTAATACTAATTTTATAATTCAATTTGAACATTGAAATTTAATTTCTTATACACAAAATATTGCTTTTACATTATATAATACTTCTTCAAATAATTCAATTGAATTTTTATAATGATGATAAAGATATAAAATATTTAAAAACTACACCAGTAACTACTTTTTATTTAAATCCTGTAAAAATTAAAATTATTAAAATTGTTATTTGTGAAAGTGTTATTCATTGTATTACAAATTATAATAAATATGGTTTATATGGTAATAATGATGAAAATGATTGTAATTTAAAATTCTCCTACTTTAAATAATTATTTAAATCATTTAAAAATTTATGATATTGATACTATTAATAATTTATATGTTTGGGGTTATTATTTTGGAAATAAACCTATATTAATTGATGAAAATGTAAGAGTTATGAATTGTGGAAATGATGTAATTATTTATTTAAAAAATGGAAATTTTAAATCTATTTATTTATTTTGTAATATAAATCAAAAAAGTATATGAATAAATGTTAATATAAATATTAAAGAAATATTTTGTGGAAATGAAATTATTGTTTTAAAAACAATAATTGATAAAATTTTAGTTATTAATATAAATGTAATTCAACAAATTAATATTGATTCGGAACAAGGATTTATTTGTTGTTCATTTTCTCTATTTAAAAATTGATCAGTTATATCTTCTTCTGTTTGAATAGAAGATAACTCTAAAAAAAATGATTTTTTTAAATTTATTTTTAATTATTTCTGGATTGGAATTTCTATTAATTCTAATCTTGTTGTTGAATTATGTCTTTTTGGAGATAATATTAAATTTGGAATTGAGCTTTTTTTTTCATAATTTATTATTGAATTACTAGGAGAATTTATTAATAATTCAGACATTATTTTCAATTTTTTTCTAATTTTTTAAATGATTTGAAAGTAAATTTTTGATGGAATTGTTTAAATTATTATTTTTTATCATTTAATATTTGAATAAAATTATCATAAAAAGATTAAAAATTATATTATATTTTTTAATTATTGTTGAATTAATGTCTTCTTTATTAAATCAAGATATAAAACAGTATTTTATAAATCAAATTGTCAATGAAAGAAAAAAATCAGTACTTTTAATTCAGCAATGTTGGAAAAGTAAATATTTTATTTTTAATTAATTATAGTTTATAAAACTAGGATGGAAATAAAAAAATTCAATATAGTTAAAAACATTTTGGTGAATAGAATAAATGCCCAGAAAAAAATTAATTTTTACTTTCAGAATTATTTATATAGAATAAAAGTTTTAAAATTAATTCAAAAAGTAAAATTATGTTATTCAATAATTCCAAGTATTCAAAATTCTAAAAATATAAAGATATCAATAAAATTAGGAAAAGAAAAAGAAAAATTATATCTTTTAAAATATTGTCCAATTCGAAAACAATATGTCTTTGATATTCCAAGGAATTTAATTAAAAAATTTTTTTATAAATTTTTCTTTATTATTGACGATGTAAAAACAATAGATTTAAAATATGATTTTGTGAGAACTAAAAATGATTATGTAAATATTATTAATTTTAGAAAAATTCAAGATAATGAATTTTATTTAGAAAAAGAATATGATAAAGAAATTGAAGCTTATTATAGTTCTAATTTATCAGTAGAAACAAATTCAAAAGCAAGTATAAGTACAATTGATAGTTTTGATATTCATTTAAGGAAAAAAAATGTAAGTATATTAGATTTAGGTTTGAGAAAATTTAATTCTCAAAATTTTAGAGTTAATTACCCAATAAACTCTATTTTAAAATGCAGAAATTATAATAGAGGAAAATCTTTTAAAAAAGTTAGTTTTGGAGAAATTGAATTTTCTAAATAAAATCTAGTTTTTGTAAAAATTGTAAGGTAAAAATTTGGTTTTTATGAAATATATTTAAAAATCTAAAAAAATTTAAAGATAATCCAAACAGGGTTAAATGGTTATATATTTTTTATGCATAATAGATAATAATGATTATCAAAGTAATTCATTTAGCTTTGTGAATTGGATTTTATTTAATATATTATAGAATTAATTTATTCGATTCATTCATTTCTTTTAACATAATTAAATAATTAATATTATTTTATTTTTAAATATTTTTAAAATATAATAGAAAAAAATATAAGTAAATGAACTTTAATTTTTTATTTTTCCAAATATATTTATTTCATTTCAATGTCTTAATGGTTTTTTCTTTATATTATAATTCTCAATATTTTTTTTGTAATAATAGAATATATTCTGATTTTAATGGATTAAGTTCAACAGAATTATACAATTTATGTAGTTTAATAATTTCAGATGATAGATTTTTAATTTTATTGACAAATAAAATTACTTTTCAAGATGATTATTCATACTTAATTAATAGTGAAACTTTTTTTTATACTTATTGTAAATTTAATTCTATAGATTGTATTTATGATTTTTCAATTAATATTTATGTGAAAGATGGAAAAGTTTTAATTCCAACTGGGACTACATCTAAACAATATGTTTCTGAAAATGAAAGATTAAATATTATTAATTCAATTAGTTTTTCTTTAAAAAAAGGTAATTATTATAATGCTATTAAAAGTATAATTGACTCAATAAGAGATTTATATCCTTATAATGATAAAAATAATAATCCTTCAAAAAATTCAAAATCAAGAAATAATGGTTTTTATATTATTTTAGTAATTAGTATTATTATTTTTATTATACTCATTATTATATTAATTTATAGAAATAAAAACAATGAAGAAGAAATAAATTATGATAATAAAAGTTCATGTTATGAAATTCATGAACATTTAAATTTATTAGAAAATTTAATAAAAGAAATAAGGAAAAAGTCTCCTCCTTTATTAGAAATAAAAAAATGCATTATATGTATGAAAGAAATAAATTTTTTAAAACAAGATAAAAAAAATTCGGACAACTTAAATAATAAATACATAGAAATGAAAAATTTAGATTCAGAAGAAAAGAATAAAGATCCTTTAAACACAAGATTTGCATGTCTACATGTATATCATACTTCATGTTTAACAACATATGAAATAAATCAATGTTTAATGTGTTTAAATAATAATTCAATAAAAGATATAAATAATAAAGGCAAAAAAATAATACCAAATAAAAAAAATAGCCAATTAATAAATGAAGAACATATTAATAATTATATTCATAATTTCAATTTAATATATAACCAAAATGAATTATCAAATTATATAAAACAATATCCAAAAGAATATGAATCATTTAATTCAGATTTATTATTAAGTTTAAATAATAGTTGGAAATTACCAATATTTTCAACAATTCCAATATATCAAATAAATAATTCTAATTATTATAATGAAAATAACAATAATAACATAAATATAGAAAATTATAATAATTCTGAATATAATTATCATAATGTTTCAGAAAATTATGAGCCACCTTATTATGAACAACATTCAGGAAAAATAACTGCTAAATTTGGTAATTCATTTTACCAAAATAGTGGAACTTTTGGTATAAATTTTGATAATGAATCAGATTTGAAATAATGGAAATAATTTATAATTAAATATTTTAATATATATATTTTATAATATTTTAAATATAAATGACTCAAATTTTAAATTCTGATTCTTTAATATTACCTAAAATTATTGATTTATCATCTCATTTAAAATTAATTCCAGTAAAGAAACAAAAAAAAATAATAAAAATTCAAGAAGGATTAATTTCCCAAAAACAAAATATAATTAAAAAAAGGAAATTAAAAATCCAAAATTTTTCCCAAACTCCACTTTCTGTAAAAAATTATTCAATAACTTCAAATAATGATATATTATCAGATGAAAGATATTCTACTAAAAAAGTATTTGATGATTATATGAATAATAAAATACAAGATGATAAAAAAATAAAAAATAAATATATTTTCAATCCAAATTCTTTAATAAGATTAAAAAAAAAGAAAACAAGAATGAAAGAAGAAATAATTACAACTCCATTAAAAATAAATCCAAAAACATTTTATTATAGAAATTCAAAAAGAAATTTTTTCAATTCAAAAATATCTTCAACAGAACAAACAAAATATTCATATAATTCAAATAGAATTATTTCAGAAATTAATCATACAAATTCTAAATTTTTTCATAATGATGAAGAAGAAAATGAATTAAATGAAAATTATGATTCTTTCGCAGATAAAAATATTGAAGATTATAATTTATTGAAAGAAATTACTGATTTTTTAAGATCAAAAGATAATAAATTAAATCAAGTTTCAACAAGTAAAGAAAAATTTTATAATTCATTTGAAAATAAAATAAATTTTATTTATGATATTATTGGTGTTCCTTGTTTTAAAAATCATTTTATTAAAATTGTTCCTAATAAAGATTTAGTTGTTGAAAATATTAGTAATAATTTAGTTGAAACAGGAATTCATTATTATTTAAATAAATTAAGAGTTAGATATCAAAGAGAATTAGATGAAAAAGAAGAAAAAAGAAAATTAGAATTAATTAAAGAAGAATATTTAAGAAATCAAAAAGTTTTAAAAGAAAAAGAAAAAATGGATGAATTTGATAGTGCTGAACAAGCTTTTAAAACTGAAAATAAAGTAATTGTTATTAAAGAAATTCAAAAAGATATTGATTATGAAATAGAAGATTTTTTCATTTTAAAATATATTAGATATGATAATGTTCAAATTTCAGGAGAAAAAGAAAGAAAAGCTATTCAAAGATTTAAAATAGA
Source organism: Isotricha sp. YL-2021b (assembly GCA_023805745.1). NCBI lineage: Eukaryota > Ciliophora > Litostomatea > Vestibuliferida > Isotrichidae > Isotricha > Isotricha sp. YL-2021b. The sequence continues at coordinate 2,648 of JAJJKW010000375.1, read as the reverse complement.
AAAGAAAAGTAAATATAGACTCTCTGTATTAAAGAAAATTTTATAATATTAATAATTTATTATAAATAATTATCAACAATAAATTTCAAAATAAGTTAAAACTACCTTAAATAAATTATAAAAATATAAATATATTAAAACATAAAAGAAAACTAAAAAAATAATTTTTTATATTAAGCATTAAAAAATAAAAAAAATAAAATTCAATAAACAAAAACATTATAATTAAAAAATTAAAGAAAAAAAATAAGAAAGAAAAAACTCAATTAACCTAATTTATTTTTAACAAAAGGTCTATTAAGTAAATCTTTACAATATTTATATGAATCTCCAAAAGTAGAACAAAGATCAGATCTAATTTTAAAAGCATCATTAGATTTATTATAAGAAATTAAATAATCTTTTCCTGGATTTGGAGCACCATTTCTAGTTAAATCAATAAATTCACTTAAACTTTTTTGTCTCTTAATTGGATTAAATGAATTAATATTATTATTATTTTTTTTATTCTCACATTCATTTAAAATTTCAGTTTTTAATTTAGAAAAATTTTTCATTCCAGGATTTAAAATATTATATTCTGTAGAAACATGATTTAATAAAGTTGGTATATTTGATTGAGCCATCCATTTAGAATTTGATTCTCTTGATTTTGAATAATTTTCTTTTTTTTTTGGTTTAAATAAATAAGTTTCAGAATTTTTATAAATTGAAGTTAAATCATTTTTTTGAATAAAAATATCTGAATTTTGATTATCATTATAATTTAATAATTTATAATTATATTCATCTTCTAATTCATCTGGAGGTTTTCTAAAAAAAATATCTGATTCTGTTGATTTTTTTTTTATATCTGATAATTTTAAATCTGGTAATTTTCCTACAAAAGGATTATTTGTTGAAATTTGTCTTTTTAATAATTTTTGATTTTTTACTATTAATTCATAATCTTCATATCCTTTTGGTAACCATTTATCATTTCTATTTCTTATTTCTACAAATGAATTTGTTTTTGATATTTTATTTTTTGAATGAAATGATGGAGGAGTTGATATTGTATTTAAATGTTGTTTTTTTATATTTTCTTCAGAATCTATTTTATTTCTTGATTTATTTATTTCTATGTTATTTAATGCTAATTTATTTTTATTTTCATATAATATTTTTGTGTTTATTTTTATTGGCTTGTTTTCTTCTTTTATTTTTTCATTGTTGTTTATATTGTTATTTTCTTCATTTTTATTTTCTTCTATATTATCTTTTTTTTTTATTTTTATTATTTCAGGTTTATTTTCATTATTAATAATATTATTTCCTTGTATAGAATTATTTCTAATTAAATTATTAAGAGGTTTTTTATTATTATTTAAATTAAACTTTATATTAAAACTACTTTTTGGCATTTTTAATTTTCTAAAATTATTTCTTAATTTTTCTGTATTTTCTCTTATTGTTTTCATAAAATTTTGATCATAATTCCATCCTATAGTTTGAGTAATTCCAAATAAATTATTAATGTCTTCATCAGATAATCTTTTATATTGAGCAGGAAGTGAAGTTCCTCTTGAATTAGTTATTTTATCATTAATATCTAATAAAGAAAATAATTTTGGAGTTCTTATATAATATAAATTTCTAAGTTTTTGAGAAGTTATTTTTGGACTTTGTTTAAATCCATTTGTAAATGTTTTACTAAAACTATTTATTTCATTTTCATTATTTGTTCCTTTATATTTCTCATCAAATGTATTATAAAAAGTAGAAGTTGTTATATTTTTAATATTTCTAGAATTGTTTTTTTTAAATTCAATCATTTTTTGAATTTCTCTAAAATATATTTTAAAACAATAAAATTATTTCCTTTTAATTAATATTTAATTTTAAAAGTATTTTAAAAACAAAAATTTCAAATATAATAAATTAAAAAATGGATTATAAAAAAAATGATAGAATAATAGTTAAAACATTAGTAAGTAATATGTATTCAAAAAGACATGAATTTAATTCAATATTTGATTGTAAAAGGAAGAAAAAAACAAAAAATCCATTTATAAAAAGTACAAAAAATGAAAAAAGAATAGTAACAGGACCATATGGACCATTAATTGTAATTCATAAAGAAAGACCAGATAAAATATTACCAAAACAAAAAAGAAGAAATACATTTTATGAAAAAATTCCAAAATATACTTTTTTTCATAGACATGCAAATTGTTCTGAAACAAAAGGTTATTGGGAAGATCCAAAAACTCCAAAAATTTTACGTCATTATACTCCACCAAAAACAAGAAAAGGAATGAAAGAATTTTAATAAAAAATTTATTTAATTTAATAATTTTTTTTCAAATATACTTTTAAATATTTAAAAAAAAATCTTTTTTAAAAAAAATTTAATATATTATATTAATAAAAATAACTTCCAAATAAAATAAAATAAAAAATAAAAAAAAAAACATATATTTTAAAATGGGAGACAAAGTAAAGATAATGAATTTAAAGAACTATGAATTAGGAGATACTTTAGGAACAGGAGCATTTGGTCGTGTTCGAATAGCAAAAAATAAGAAATCAGGAGAATATTTTGCAATGAAAATAATGAAAAAAATAGATATATTAAAATCAAAACAAGCAGATCACATTGCAAATGA
>JAJJKW010001730.1:0-36787 GCA_023805745.1 Isotricha sp. YL-2021b | reverse complement strand
AAATCATATAAAATATCTTCAATCTATAAAATGACTAAATCATTTTTTGAAAAAATTCCTAAAATATGTTTTATATGTTATCTTTTAAATCATATAATTAGAAAAAGAAATTATATAATAATTTGATATATAATATTATTTAATAAATTAAAATTTTAATATAATTTTATGAATAGATTTTATAATTAAAAATTTATTTACTATAGTTTAAATATTAGATTTATTGAAAAATTATGTTTTATCTAGGACAATCATTTAAATTGTTTTAATTAAATCAAATTATACAATTTTAACATTTATTTTTTATTTATAATTATTTAATATATTAAAAAAATTTAAGTTATTCAAATGAATTTTTTTTAAAGAATATAATATTCCAAATAATAATATTCCATAATTATTTAAACATATGAATAATTAAAGAAATTTAAAAGATTTAAAAGAAAAATTCAAAAAAAAAAATATATTTATTCTCTTTTTTAAATTTTTCCAGCAGCACTTCCTCCATAGAAATAAAATTGTGCTCCAATAGCAAAAATAGAAAGAATAACAAAAGCAATAGATAAATATACAGAAAAATTACTTTTAGTAATATTCATTAAATATTGACTCCAAGTAACTTTTGGTTTTTTAGCTTCTTCTTCTTTTTCTTTTGCTTCTTGTTCTTTTCTTTCATCTTCAAAAACTTTTTCTAAAGCATATTGAAATAATTCTATATTATAATCTCCACTTCCAAATATATCTTCACAAATTCTTGCTTTATGTTGATCAATTATTCTCATAAAATCATCATCCATTAATAATTTTTTTTCTTCTTCATCTAATTGATTAATTAATTTAGGATCAATAGTTTCAAATTTAAATTTATAGAAAAATTTAAAATTCTCATAACTTTTATGAAAACTTTCATATTCATTATAAGTTAATTTTAATTGTTCATCATTTTTAGTTTCTGTAAAAAATTTAACAGCTAAATTATATTTACTTTTCATTTCTTTTAATATTTTATATTGTTTATCAGCATCTTCACTTCTTGCAAAAATACATTCACTTAAATTAAAACCAGCAGAATCAATATCTCCTCTACTTCTTTTTCCTCTTTCTATTAATTTTCTAATATTTTTAATTTTTTCCTCATTTTTTTCTTTAATAATATTTAATAAAATATCTTTATGTTCTTTATAAATTTTTTCTTCATTTTTTAATTTAATAGCTTTTTCAATATCATCAAGAGCTTTATTTAATTCATTAATATTAGAATATCTATTATAAGTTCTAGCTTGACTTCTTCTAAAATATATATCAGGAACTTTATCATCAGCAATTTCAGCACATTCATCAAGACATTCAATAGCACAATGATATTGTCTTAATTCCATATGAGCATAAGCTAACATTTCTAATAAATATACAATACAAGCTTTATAAGAATCTTCTTCTACACTTACATCATCTAAATATACATGTTTTTCTTCTATTTCTTCATCTAATACTGCATCTAATGAAGGTTTAATTACAAATTCACTTTGTCTTTTTTTATCTTTAAATTGTATCCATTTTAATAATCCATATGCATAAGTACAATGTTCTATACAATCTTTATATTTTTTTCTTTTATATAATCTATTTGCTTTTTGTTTTATATCATCATATATAAAAAATACTCTTGGAAATTCTGCTTCATGTACTTTTTGTAATTTTTCTTGAGCTTGATAAAATAAAGTATATTTTAAATATCTTGGATATTTTCTTAATTTTTCTGTTTTTTTTAACCATTCTTCAGGAGATAAATTACCTCTCATAAAAAATATAAAATCATAATTTCCAAAACAAGGAATTTCATAAAATTGATTAAAATGTTTATTAATAGGATCTCTTCTTCCTTTATTTATATGAGAACTTTGACGAGGAATTTCTTCATCTTCACTCGATAAATCATCATCTGTATCTCTTGTTTGATCATCATTATTTTTTGGTGAATTTTCTTTATTTTCTGAACTAGTAAATCCAAAAGGACATTTTCCTTTTTCTTTTTTAGATTTATTTTTATTTTTTTTTCTTGGTTTTTTACTAGTAAATCCAAAAGGACATTTTGGCCTATCATCTTCTTTTTCTATATCATCATCTGAATCTATTAATGATTCTTTATCTTCTGTTTTTATTTTTGTATTTTCTGTATTTATATCTAATTCTGGTTTTTTATTGTTATTTTTATCTTTTGAAAACATTCCTGAAAAAAAATTTGTTACTTTTTTATACGGACATAATGTTGAGGTGTCTATTTCATCTTGTTCTTCACTTGAAGAATCTGAGTCTTCTTTTTTTTTTAATTTTGAATCTGACATTTTTTTTTTATTATTCTAATTTTTTTTTATATGGATACTTTTTATAGTGGAGATATAATTTTTTTTTTATTGTTTTTTTTTATTTTTTTTATTTTATATTTTTTTTATTTTATATTTTTTTTATGTTTTATGGATTTTTATTTTTAAATTTATATTTATATTTATTTATATGTATATCTTTTTTTTTAATTGTGTTTTTTATTTAGGTTGAATTTAAATTTTGAATGTCGTCTTTTAAAAGATTATATGCTATTATTAATTCTATTATATTTTGTTTTTCGGTGTTTATTAAGGAAAAAGTTACTTTTTCAATATTATTTGAAGAATTGTTATTTAGATATTCAATTAATTCTGTTAAACCTTTTATTGTATTTGAAGTTTTTGAAAAAAATTCTTCTGTTATTTTTTTCACCTTTGAATTTGAAATTTGAATTTGTTTCATTAATTTATTATTTAAATCCTTTAAATTACTATTTTCAATTTCATTTATTTTTTGAGTATTTTCATAAAAAAAGATTAAATTTTGAATATATTTGACTATATCATTTTTGTTCTTTTTAGTTAAAACTTTATGAATTAAAGGATTTATCATTTCATCACATTCTTTTGTTATTTTTAATTTTCTTTCTTTTATTTTATGTTCAGTAACTTCATCATTTGTAAAAAAAGAACATTTTGTTTTTTTAAATTCAAAATTAAAATTTTCACTTAATAAATAAAAAGATAAAATTTCTTTTGTATTTTTTATTATTTGTTCTTTTAATTTATAACATTCCATTGATATTTCTTTATTTTCTTCACTTTTTTCTTTTTTAAAAAAAAGATTTATTTCATTCAACAATTCTTGTAAATTTGATTCTATATTATTTATACAATTTAAACTTTTTTTTGAAATAATTTCCTCCTTATTATCACAAATTGTATCAAAAGTAAAAAGCATATTTTTAGAATTATCACTTGAAATAAAATTTAAATTTTCATAAAAATGTTGATTATTTTGATTTAATATACACATAATTTTATTTTTTAAATTAGAAATATAAATTTTAACTTCATCAGGGAGTTCTCCATTAGAAATTTCTCTAAAATTTTCTTCAGGTTTATCTAATAATCCTCTTATAGAATAAAAAACAGTTTCATAAAAATTTGCTTTTAACTTTAATATTTCATTTTTAGTTTTTAAAAATATAATTTCATTTTTTAAAATTTCTAAATTATCAATAGAAAAATTTTCAATTTTCATAGATTGAATTTTCGAATTTGTTTCCTTAAATAATTTTTCAATATTACTTATAGATAATTTAACTATATCTTTATTTAAATTTGATGTATTATTACTATTTATAGAAAATTGAGATGAATTATTTAATTGAATACTTGAAGGTCTTTTTTGTAAATTTTGTGTTGAAGGAACAATTGATTTTATATTTTTTCCTTTTGGTTTGTTTTTTGGTATTTTTATATCTATATTTACTATATTATTAGTATATTTTTCATTTACTAAAAGTTTTTTATCTTTTATTTCCTGATTTAATTTATTTTTATCATTATTAGAAATTGCATCTATTTTTATTTTTGAATTTTTCCTTTTCCCATTATTATTCATTTTTAGAAAAATTTAAAAAAATATTTTTTTAAAAATTGAATAATAGTGAAATCATCAAGAAAATTAAAAATACAAATTACCTAAATAATATAATCATTAAAACAAAATAAGAAATTAATAAAAACATAATAAAAAATAAAAATATTATTTAGAACTTTCATTTTACTGTTCAAATAAATTTTTTTTACAATTTTAAAAAATAACAAATAATTTTTTTAAATGATTTCCTTCAGTCAACCAAAATACAAGTCACCAGGAATAAGAAATTTGAATAATGATATAAAACAAATTAATATTGATATTCTAAAAAATAACAATGATGATATTTTAAAAACTCAAGATGCAATAAGTAATATGATTGATGTAATAAATGGTAATAATTTAAATTTATTTTATAAAGAAGGAACTTCTAAATTTAAACATAATATAGATCAATTAAATTTAAAATTTTATCTTGAAACTGAAAAAATTTTATCTTCTCCTCAAGGTGATTTATCACAAAATCAAAATAAACTTTTTTTAATTTTATTTAAACAAATTAGTCTTTATATTAAAGAAATTGAAAGATTAAATTTAGTTTTAATTGAAGAATCAAAAAATCCAAAATTTCTTCAAAAAAAAGTTTCTTTTATTGAAAAACAAAAATTAGAATTTGAAACAAAAGAATCTTTAATTCAAACATTGAAAAATTCTATATCATTATTAGAAAAAAAATTATCAAATACAATAATATCAGAAAATAAAATTAGAAATGAATCTGAAAAATTAAAAAAAGAAGTAAAATATTATAAAGAATTATATCAACAATGTATGGGAATTTCAAATGAGAAAAAAATAGGAAATGATCCAAAAAGAAAAAGTAAAAGAACTTATAGTGATAATAATCAAAGTGGTTCTTTAAATAATGGAATTGTAAATAATATAAATCAAACTTCAAATAAAACTGAAATTAATTTATATGGTAAATCACCTTATAAAAAATCAAATTCAAAATTAAAAATAATAAAAACTGTCAAGAATAAAATATCATATAGTAGTAATAATAAAAAAAATACAAATAATAATAGTAATCAAAATACAATTTATAATTTAAATGGTTTTAATTATAATTCAAATAGTAATACAGCAAGTAATCATAGTTCAAATAATATAAATGAGGATAATACATTTATAAAAAATAAAACTCCAAAAAGTGGTTTTAATTCAAATAAAATTTCTAATAAAAATGTTAATTTCAAACTAGATTCTGGTCAGAACATAAATGAGTTAAAAGAATTAAATCAATTGGAAAATCTTCTTTTAAACATTAAAAGTTATATGATAATGAAAAATAATAATCATAATATTCATTCTATGAAATTATTCAATGATACAAAATATTTCAGTGAAAATAATTTTATGAATACAAAAAATATAACTGTACAAAATAATAATAATGGAATAACACCTAGATTTATTATTCCAAAAGATAAAATATCATCTAATGGCGCTTTAGATAATAAAATAATGTAATATATTTATATAATAAAATCATCAAAAATAATATATTAAGTTTAAACATAATTATTTATTTTTTAATTAATATTTAAATCAAAAAGTGCTTATTTTAAATAATAAATATTGAATAGTAGAGAATTGTTAATTTTTTCATTTTTTAAACAAATTCATTTTATAATTTTTTTAATATAAACAAATATTTTTTTACTTATTATTTTTTGAATAATTAATTTAATTTAAGAATATTATGATATTTTATATTTATTATTTCAATTACTTACTCTCTTTATTTAGAAGAGAAATAATTTTTTAAAATAATCAATAAAAATAGAAAATAAATAAATACCTGAAATAATAATTGATTAATTGTCTTTATTTTAATGTTTAATAACGTGATAATTAAATAAAAAATTTGATTTCTGCGAAATTATTAATTATTTACTAATCTATAACCAAAAGATTTAGCATTTCCTTGATTATTTTTTTTAAATTTTAAACTAACATTAGGATAATAAAAAGCATCATCATGTTCAACAAAACCACTTTCATTAATAGCAGCATCTACATATGCAATTTTTGCTTTATTTGAAATATTATTTCTTCCAAAAAGATCTTCTTCTTCTTCTTCTTCAATTTCAAAATTATTATTTGCATTTTGATTATTTGCTTTATTTGCTGCTAAAGTTTTTGCTTTTCTTAAAGTTTTTTTTTTTGAAAAATGTGATTTCATATCATCTGGAGGAACTTTTCTATTTAATGAATTATAAAAAGTATCTATATCAAATGTCTCAATTTTATATTCTTTAATCATATTTTTATATTGATTTAAAGAAAAACCGAAATTCATACCTAAATTTTTATATAAATAATATGCAATTTCATATTGTTGATATAAAACTGAAATATCTAAAATATTCATTTTTTTTAAATTTTGTAAATTTAATGCAGCTTTATGTTTTTCAATATATAATTTTACTATATTAATATGACCATATTTACAAGCTAACATTAATGAAGTATTATTTCCTTGAGTTTCTCTATAACTTATTGTCCATTTATATTCTAATAATAATTCACAACATTTTATACTTCCAAAACAAGAACACATATTTAATGCTGTGAATGTTTTTTCTTTATTAATATATTGATCAGGAATAAATAAATTTTTATTCTCTGGATTCTCTAACATATCTTTTACTTTATCAACATTATCTTTTGATAAATAATTTATAAATTTATCTCTCTCTGCTGAATTACCCATTATAACTTTTTCTTTTATATTTAATTTTTTTTATCTTATTATTTTTTCAATACTTTAAAATTTTATTCGATAATTAAAATAAACAATTTTTGAAAGAATAAAATTAAAAAATTAAAATAAAAAAACAAAAAAAAATGATTTCTTTTAGTAATTCAATAACATATTCAGGAATAGGAGTTTTTTCTCCAGATTCTCAATATTTTGCAATATCAAAAAGTTTAGATGTTATAATATATAATTCATCATCATTAAAACAAGTTCAAAGATTTTCATTTTGTGATTTTATAGAAAATATTCAATGGTCACCAGATTCAACAATGATAATGGTAGGATTATATAAAAGAGGATTAATTGAAATAAAACAAATAAGAAAACCAAAATGGATAAGTAGAATTGATGAAGGAATGGAAGGAATTTCTTATGCAAGATTTACTCCAAATAGTCAAAATGCTTTAGTTTATTGTCAAAATTTAACTAAATTATATATTAGATCTTTTGTTAATAAATCTAAACATATAATTTATTTACCTAAATTTGAAAGAAAAGCAATTGATTTTAGTAATTTAAAAAATTTTATGGCTATTTGTACTAGAAAAAATGCAAAAGATATTATTGAAATATATTATATTCAAACTTGGGATATTTTAAATAAATTTGAAAGTGCTTCTGAAGATTTACAAGATTTATTATTTACACATGATTTATCTTCAATTATAATTCAAGATGCTCAATATTTATGTAAATTTTTAATATATTCTCTTTCAGGAGAATTATTAAAAATAATTGAACCATATAAATATAAATTAGGAATTAGATTAAGTAAAATAACTCCAAATGGACATTATTTAATTATAGGTTGTTTTGATCATATAATTAGAGTTTATAATACTGTTGCATTTACTAGTGTTTGTGAATTTGATCATTATCCTTTTTTAAAAAATGAAAAAGTAAATTATTATTTTGAAGAAGATATTCCAAAAAAAAATGGAGAAAGTCATTTTATTCATTTAAATCCTCCAATAAATTTAGAATATATTAAAGCACATCCAACTGATAAAAATGTTAAAAAAGGAATTAGAAATTTTACTGTTAGTGAAGATTCTTTATTTATTGCAAGTAAAGATGAATCTCTTCCTAATGTTATTTTTATTTGGGAATTAATAACATTAAATTTACATAGTGTAATAATTTTAAAAAATAAAGTTAGTAGTTTTTCTTGGGCTCCAAATACAAATTATTTATATATTTGTAGTGAAAGTACTAAAATATATTTATTTAAAATGGATTCTATTTCTGTTATTGAATTACCTTCTGATTTTTATGCTCAAAATATTATTTTAAGTAAAGATGGTAAAAAAGTTATTTTAAAAGATTTACATAAATTTATTTTAATGAATTTTGGAGCTGGTGAAAATTATTTTACTTTTGAACCAAGAAAATATAATAATAATAACACAAATAATAATCAAGAAATTGATGAAGATGATGAAAATGCTCAAACTAATTTAGCAAGAAAAGGAGATGAAGATCAATTTTATGATGATAATACTGGAAATTATGATGAAAATAATTATAATAATGATGAAGGAAATAATTATGGTGAAGAAGGAGATCAAAATCCACAAGAAGGAACATTTAATAATGAAAATAATATTAATCAATAAAAAATTTATTTAAATCATTATTTAAATTATTTTTTTTAGAAATTATAATTTTAATATATATATTTAATAAAACCATAAAATAATAATTTTAAAAAAAAAAGTTTTAAATAAATTGATAAAAAACAATAATTATAAAAACATAAATAAATAAAAAAAAAAAATTAAAATTAAAAAAAAAATAAAAAATAATAAAATATTAAAAAAAAAATAAAAAAATCAAAAAAATCACAATACAAAAATTCAAAAAAATAAAAAAAAAAAAAAATCAAGGCAAATAAAAAAAAAATGGCCAAACGTTCCAAACGCAAACCCCCACAACCATTCTCCCAAAAACATCATTGTTCAAAGCGAGTCCGTCCTTCCTCAACTTCCTCTCCTCAATCCTCTCCATCTTCCAAAAAGGGAAAATGGACCCCAGAAGAGGACAAAATCCTTTCTTCTCTGGTAAAACTTTACAACAGTAGGAACTGGCGTACAATAAGTAAAAACATTCCAGGTCGTTCTCCAATCCAATGTTTACATCGTTGGACAAAAATTCTTCAACCAGGATTAGTGAAAGGACCATGGACACCACAAGAAGACCAAAAATTGAGTGAATGGGTAAAAAAACATGGAGCGACGAAATGGACTCTTTGTGCTGAAGGCATTCCTGGAAGAAGTGGAAAACAATGCAGAGAACATTGGAATAATTCTCTCAATCCTGATGTTAAAAAAGGTTCTTGGAGCTGTGAAGAAGATTTTCTTATTATGGTTTTTTATAGGAAATATGGAGGAAGCTGGAAAAAAATTATTCCTATTTTTAAGAAAAGAACCGAAAATTCTATTAAAAATAGATTTTTTAGTCAGTTAAGAAAAATTGCGTCGAGTTTTATTCAAAGTAAAGAAAAAAAGTTTTCGGCGAAAATTAAACTCAAAACTCTTCTTGACTATTTAGGTATTGCGACTGACAAAGCTAGAGAAAAGTTACTTAAGGAAAAACCTATGAATGATAGTGAACTTGAAAAATTTATTGAAGGTGTTGATGTTAAATTGAAAAAAATTGTTCAGATGAAGAAAGAAGGAAAAAATAATAATAATATTTTGAAAAATAATAATGTTAATAATAATAGTAATATTAATAATATTGAGAATGAGGAAAAAGATAATTTAAATAATAATAGTGTTAATAATGATATTTTAAATGATGAGAAAGATGATAGTGTTAGTAATAATGTTAATTCTGTTAATGAGAATAATAATGGAGATAATAATATTTTAAGAAAAAGTAATAATATTTCAAATATTATATTTAATAATTCTACAAGTATGACTACAAATAATTATAGTAATAATACATTAAATCCTAATGTAATAGGAAATAATAATCAAGGAACTTTTAGTGTTTTAGCATCTTTAAGAAGTAATGAATTTGGAAATTTTAATAATTTTCAAAGTATGAATAGTTTTCCTTTTAAAAAACAATTTTCTAATTTAAGTAATGCTTCATATAGTGCTTTACAATTACAAGAAAAACCAACAAATGTAAATATAAATAATAATATTACATTAAACATAAAAATAAATCAAAATAATAACAATAGTAATAATAATAATAATAACAATTATAATAATTTAAAAAATGATAAAAATGATATAATTTATAAACCATTCCCTTCATTTATGTCTAAAACACAATCTAAAGAAATTATAAATAATACTGATATAAATACACTTCAAAGAGAAATTTTAGAAAAATGTGAAAATTCTGAAATATTTATGTCAATGGATAATGAAGAATTATTTGATAATGAAAGTAATATTGAAGATAATTTTGATGGTGGTTATTATAAAAAACCAAGTATTACTGGTTTTAATGGAGGAAGAGTTTTTAATAATGAAATTCCTAATACTACAAAATTGTTGAAAAAAGTTTCTAGACAAATTAAAAAAAATGATGATAATATAGGAGAAAATAATAATCAAAATATAAAATAAAATAATTTTAAAATAAATAGTCAGCGTATTCATATATGTTAATTTTGCATTTTGTATATTTTTAAAATATTATTCCTTTTAGTTTTATATTATAAATTATCCTTTTTATAAATTTATAATCCTTTTAAAATTGTAAATGGATTAACATTCAAAAAATTTTGTTTTAAAAATTTTATTGTTTCTTTTGTGAGTTTGAGTTTGAATAATTTTTGATTTCAAAATATATTATTTTATAATTTTTAAATTAATAAAAAAAAATTAAAAATAAAAAATTAATTTATATTTATTTTCTTATTTTAAAGGAATTTCTATATTTTTTTACTTCTTCATCTTCACCAAAAGGTTTTTTAACTTTTTTTTTATTCATTAAATTTAAATTATTATTATTAGAGTAATTCATTGTATATTTATTATTTTTCAAATTATAATTATAATCTCTAATATTTGAAATTAATGTTAAATAATTAATTGAATAATTTTCATTTTTATCTTTATTAAAAGATATAGGTCTATTCAAAATACTAATATGATTAACTTTATTCTTTAAATAATTCGATAAATTATTAATTTCTTTTTTTGTATTTAAATTACTTCTTCTTGAAGAATTTGCTCTTAATTTAAAAATTCCATCATTATCATAATTTAAAAATTTTTGAAAAGAAGATTTATTAAAATAAATTGGATTAATTAATGAATTATCAGAAATATTTGATGAAATTTTTTTCTTAAAATTTAATACATTTCTACTTTGAGGTATTTTTATTTTACTTGAATATTTTTTTGAATTATTTTCATCATATAAATTTGTAATTATAGTTCTATATTGTTTATTTTGTTTTTCTGGAGAATAATATGAATTATAAGTGGGAGTAAATGATGAAGAATAAGTTCGATAACTATTATGATTAAATTCTTCTTCTACAAGCTAAAGTTTTATAAATTAAATTATACATCATTCAATTTTTTTCTAAATCTGTTCATTAATTATTATATTATAATATTTAAGAGTATGAAGTTAAAAAAATATTTAAAAAAAAATAATTATTATTCTTAAATTTTACTATTTTCAATTTATATATTATTTAATTTAAATTCTATAATATAAATAAGAGAATCAAAAATTAAAACTTTTATTGAACATATTCAACAACATCATCTTTAGGAGGAACTAAATATAAAGTAGGATAAACTATATCATTATCTTTTTTACCACTATTAATTTGTTCCCAATCTAAATAATCTTGATAAATATTTTGATATTGACTAATACTAACAACAATATTTTTATGTGTTTCAGTTGGTAATTTTTTAAGAATATTAGAATATCTACTTGGAATAACATTATTAAAATTTGAATCAAAATTTTCTCTTTTAATAATATCTTGAATTTGATTTATAAAATTTAATTTAGTTTCTAAAATTTCTCCAAAAGATTTTTTTGCATTAAATTCTCCATCAACTTCATCAATATGAATTAATTTAACATCTTCTATATCTTGAAAAGGAATTTTATCTTTTAATCTAAATCCAATAATATATAATATAAAATAATAAAATTTATCCCTTACTTCAAAACTCCAATGAAAGAATAAATTATAAAATTTAGAAATAAAAATACTATTACAAATTTCACCTATATGTGAAATTGGCATTAAATGAACATTTTTATAATAAAATAAAAGAAATTTAGCAACACATAAAGAATGATCAACTTGAATTATTGCTTTAATTGCTTGACTCATAATATTATAATTAAATTTAGCAAATAATTGATTTGGAAATTTTTCATGAAATTTTTTAAAGATTAAATCAATAATATCAATTAAATTAAATATACCAGTAACATCATAAACATTTGTTTTAATTATAATTCTTCTTACCATTTCATTTACAACATTATCATTATTTATAAATAATGGAAATAATTCCATAAATTGTTTTGGATAAGCTTTAACATGTCTAATATCTATTTCATGTAAAATTGCATTAATAATATTTTCAAATCCAGGAATATTTAATAAATTTACTATTCCTGTTTCTGCTTTTCTATTAATATAATTTATTAAATTTTGAACTAAAGTAAAAAATTGAAAATCTTTTTTAGCAAATTTCTCTCTCCATTGATTCCTTAAATTATCAGTTTTATTATCTTTAACTAATGATTTTATTTTTTCTATTTTATCTTTTATATCATTATCATTATCATTATTATGTTCTTTTAAAGCTAAATCTAATCTTTGATAAAATAAATTTTCCCATAAAATTAAATTATTAATAGGATCTAATTCCATAAAATCTTCTTCTGATTCAACTCTACTTAAATTTTTTATTAAATTATTATTATTTTTTTCAGCAACATTATTAGAAATAATTTCAATAAAAACATTTCGAAAAATTGGAATTCTAAAATAAACAACACTTAAGAAAAATTCAGTAAATAATTTACTAGCCTTATCAGCAGTATTTCCTCTAGAAACACATTCTAAACAATATTCTAAACAAGAATAATTAAAATCTAAGAAATTTTCAATTATTTTATTTTTTAATATATTTTCATTTAAAAATTTAGTTTGTTTTCTTCCAAAATCACTATTAATATCAACAAACCATTTTTTATATAAAGTTCCTAAATCAAATTCACTTCTTTCATTTATAGTTTGTAATATTTGAAAACTAACTGTTCTTTGATCAGGATTTAATTTATCAATAACTTCAATTAATATCATTCCTAAATCTAACATAACATTTTGTCCAGTATATAAATCATTATCATTAGAATAACCATAATATAAAAAATTATCTTCAATACTTTTAACAAGAGTAGATTTAATTTCAATTAATATTTTTAATAAAATACTATTAAATTCTCCAACAGATTCACTTTGAATTTGTTTTTGTTTAACTAATTCACTATTTAAATTTCTTTTTTGACAAATTAAAGTAGTTAAATCAGAAGGAAGAGAATTTTGATTATTTTCTCCATTAGATAATATATTATCATATAAATGAATACTATTAATTTCAAAACCATTTTCAGTCATAACTCCATACATAATTTGTCTCATTAATGGTATATTATCTATTTCAATATCTAATTCACAACTTCCTATTTCATTTCCATTTGAAAATAAAGGTTGTTTATATATTGTTGTTAAACTTAAATTAACTTTAAATGTAAAAACTTGAGATCCTTCATTTTCTTTTTCTTTTTTATTAAATCCTGAAACTTGACGAAAAAATTGTGAAGTTTGTTTATTTAATGCTTGATCATTTTCTGATAAAACATTTAAAAAATTTATTGATGAAAAACCTATTAAAGAATATTGATTTATTAATTTTATATCTTGATTATCTTCATTTTTAAATTCTGGATTATTTTCAAAAAAAGAATTATTTTGATTATCTGAATCTTTTTTATTAAATTGTTGATTTGAAACATCAATTAATCTAATTGAATATAAATTTATTGAAGAATCTGCAGAACGTAAATCTAACATACTAGTTCTTGTTCTAATAACTAATGGATTTGAAACAGGAGAATTATTATAATATTCAAATAAAGTTTTTTCTTCCTTATTAAGTAAATTTGGAGAAAGAGTTTTTGTATATTTTGAATTATATTGTTTATTATCATCTCTATATTTTAATTTAAGAGATATATCATTTTGTAATAAATGATTTAATTCAACTTTTACTGATTTTATTAATATATTTATATCATCTATTTGTTTACATTCTATTGTATATGAAATTCTTCCTAAATGAACATATTTTCTTTTTGGATCTAATAAAACCATATTATGATTTTCAGGTCCTAAAGCCACTGTTAATAAATCTACTTTATAAGCAGAATATAATGTTGAATTTTCTATTAAAAGCTCAATTTTATTTTGAGAATAAATATCAAATGTTAAAGGTAAAGAATATAATATTATTTCAACATATTTATTTTCCATTTCTTCATATTTTATTTCTTTATATATTATTTCATCAAAATTAAATTTAGGATTTTTTCCTGTTACTAAAGGTAAAGTATATTGTTTTTTATCGAAAATAATTACCATTATATAATAATTATTGTCTTGTAACATTCTACAACGAATTGCACTAAAATGAAATTGAAATTTTAAAGGCCTTGTTACAGGATTTACAGGCTTTACATTTGATCCAAATTTTTTTAAAGAATATATACTATATTTTAATATATTTGTTTTTTACTTGGAGATAAATGAAGTATCAATCACTTGTTTTTTATTTGTAGTTTTTTTATTTCCTGTATTTTGAAATGTTGTTTTTTTATTTGTATTTTGTTTATTATTATGTGGAGATTCACATATTCCCATTTATTTTTATTATTTTTTTATTATATAATTGTTTTATTAAAGTTAATTATTTATTAAGGTACTAAAATTTTTGATGATTAAATAATTTCAAATGAATATTATGTTTATTTAAAAAATAGGAATATTATATAATTCAAAATAAAGTTTTATTATTTCTAATTAACATCATTTTTGGAATTTCTAAAATTTTTTTTTCATTATTTCTATATTCATTAGACTATTTAAATATTTAATCACAATTCCTGAAAAATTTTTGAGACAACATTTATTTCAAAACGTTTCAATTTAAAATAAAATTATAAATTAACAATTTTAATCCATTCTATAAGCAAATAAAAAGAAAATTTTATATGTTACATTATTATTGAGTTAAAATAATAATTAAAAAATAAGTAAAAAAAATTTGCTACTTAGCATCTTGATCTAATTATTAAACAAATAAAAAATATCATGAAGCAAATAACTTAAGAATTATTGATTACTCTTTAAAACATATTTAATCAGAATTTAAAGTTATTTTTTTACATATACTTTAAAATTTTCTGATTCATTTTAAGATAATATTGTTAAAAGCAAATGTTTACTCATTAATAAATATGATTCAAAAAAAAATATATCTTATATTATTTTTTTGGAACTTTTTCCTAGTTATAAGATAATAATTATGGAAAATTTATAATTTTTATGTTATTTTCTCCTTTTTTTATCTATTAAATATCAAATTTTTTTTTCTACATTAAATTATTAAAACTACTTTTTTCTAAATTAGAAAGAATTATCTAATCGAAATGAGAAATAAATCTCAAATATTTGGTCTCTTAATTTTTTTTTATCCTTCATTCTTTTATAGGAAATTTGGAATAAATATTTATATATTTGAAAAGGGTTAACTTTATGTATATAAAAATAAATTATATTTGATATAAGAGATACGGAGACGAGTATACAATTAAATAATTATAGTTAAAATAAATATGATATATCTTTTCATATTTCTCCTTAATTTTTCAAAAAATTAGGAATAATAAAAATAATTCGATTTTTTTTAAGAAGAAATTTCAACTTTTTTTATGAAAAGATATAAATATATATTTTTCATTTAACAAATGATTAAGAATTGAAAATCAATTCTATCATAAATTATGTTTATTTTTTATCGAATCTAGTAAAAAAAATATTTTATTAGTCATTTAATTTTGACATTTTAATATTTCCTTTTCATTAT
The DNA here is from genome assembly GCA_023805745.1 of Isotricha sp. YL-2021b. Taxonomy (NCBI): domain Eukaryota; phylum Ciliophora; class Litostomatea; order Vestibuliferida; family Isotrichidae; genus Isotricha; species Isotricha sp. YL-2021b. The sequence continues at coordinate 20,872 of JAJJKW010001730.1, read as the reverse complement.
TGAATTAATGTAATGAATTAAGGAAAAATTTTTTATTATGAAAATCAAATTAAAAAATCTTATCAAGGATTTTGCATTGATTACTACATTAAAATATGCTTTTTTCTGAAAAAAAAAATTAGTATTTAAGAGTTTTTTTTCTGAACACATTGAAAAAGCAATTTTTGAATGATATTTTATATATGTTGACATTGATAGTCAAAAAAATCAAAAATTCATTAAATTTTTTTTTATTTTTGATAATTGTAATTTTCAACATTTCTTTTGATTTTACCTTATAAATTGCTCAGTAGTATCTATAGTTTATAATTTTAAATAACATAAAAATTTTAAAATTATTTCTTATCAAATTTTCTTATAAGTGGTAAAGGATTCTAAAATTTTTCGTTATATTTGTAGAAAAATTTAAATTTTAAAGTCCTTCTAAAAATTATAACATTATATTTAAAATCTTCATTTAACAATACAAAGATAATTTGGGAAATTTTTCTTTGGTCCAATTACTTAATAAGATTTCTTTAAGAGGAGATTAATATTTTTATTATATTTAATTATAAGAAGAAAATAAGATATGAATCAATTTGAACAATATTATTATAATCAAATTAAAAGTGATTATGATAGTGAAACTGAAAAAGATGATTCAAAAGATGACTCTTTAATAATTTTACCGAAAGAAAAAGTAGAACCAAATATTATAAAAGAATCAGAAAAAAAAAATGAAGTTATTAATATTAAAAAACCTTCTATTAAAATAAATAAAAAAGTAAATAAAGACCAAAAAAAATATAAAATTTTCTCAATTGATTTAAAGAAGAAAATATTAGATGAGGTATTATTTAAAATTTTTTAATTTTTTTATAAGTTAAATCAAAAATCAGTTAAAGAAGTTTCAAAATTATATGATGTAAAATTAAAAACATTACAAAGATGGGTTAAAAAAGGTCCAGAAAGGAAAAAAGGTAAGTTCTATTTCCAAAAAAATTTAAAGTAAATTGTGTTTCATCTAATTTTTTTAAATATAAAACAGAAATTTTACAAGAACTACTAAAATTAATGGAAAATCTTATAAATTCTACAATAAAAAAACAATTTTTAGATTTTTGACACATATTATTTTTTGTATTTTAATAATAATATTTAAAAAAATGAATTAACAAAAATGAAACACAAAACTTTAAATTTTTATATTAAAGTATATTTTTATAATAAATAATAATCATTAGGTGGAGGAAGGAAAGTAAGAGATCCTTTAATGGTAAAAAAATTATTGGAATGGTTTAAAGTTACTCATGAAATTGAAGGGTTAAAAATTAATGTTAGACAATTTAAAAATAAAGCTTTGGAACTTTCTTCATATGATGATTTTAGGGCATCAAAAGGTTGGTTTGAAAAATTCAAAAAAAGATATAAAATTAGTCTTTAAATTTTCTATTTTTATATCTTTGGGTTAAAGAAATAAATTATTTACTTTTCTTTATTCATTTTCACTAATTAAATTAATTATGATTAATTTTTAATATGTATTTAATTATTATTTATGCTATTATTAATAATATTAAAAACAATCTTAAATATTATATTATTGTTAATAATATAAAAAAAAATCTTATTAAAAAATATTACTATTATCTATAATAAGCTCAAAAAAAAGTTCAATTGAAAAAATTTAAAAAATCATTTAAAAAAATATTCGAATAATCAAAAATTAAAAATCTCAAATCAATATAGAAAAAGGAAAAAAAAAATAAAAATTCTCCAAAATCAAAAATCATTAAAAAAAAAAAAAAGAAAAAAAAAAAACAATTTTCATCTCAAAAAAAAAAATTATTAAATAAAGCAAATAATAATCAAATAATAACAATATATAATAATAAAATCAAAAAAAAACAAAAAAAAAGTCTTCATTTAATTTTTTCCTCTAGTTTTTTTAGACCCACTTCTTTTACTAGAACTACTTCCAGCTTCAAATTTTTCTATTTTTTCAATAGTAGTACTAGTAATTTCAGTACTTCCTCTTTTTACAGGTCTAACAAAAGTAACACATAAAGTATTACTTTTTTTTTGTGAAACAGAATCAACAAAATTTCTTTCTTCAACTTTAATATCAGCAAATCCAGCTAATTTAGCATTAGCTTCAACTTGTCTTGCATCATAAACTTGCATAACTGAAACAGGTTCAAATATAATAATTTCTGCATTAGCTCCAACTTTCATTTTTGTAAATAAATTTAATAAGAAAAAAGGAGTTATGTCATCAACTGGAGTATTTTTTATTGTTACTGATGTAAATTGATTATTTTGAAGACTTTTTATTGTGTTTAAATGTGATGGATGTACATAAAATATGTTATCTAATCCTCCATATGTATCTTCAGAATCTATTATTAATTCATTTGTTTCTTCACCACGGTTTTTTGACATTTGATTTTTTTTGATTTTTTTTTTTTTTATATTTTATTTTTTATTTTTTTTGGGTTTTATATTGTTTGAGATATTTATTAATTATTTTTTTTTTTATGTTTTTTATATTTTTTTTTTATTTTTTTTATATTTTTTTTTTTTGGAAATTCTGATGGAGGATTAGTCAGAATTAAATTTTTTTTTTAATTTGGAGGTTTAATTTTTTTTTTTTTTTGGTTTTTTTTTCTTTTGTTTATTTTATTATAAAGAAATCTTGTTTTTAAAAAGATTTTTGTTTCTGATAATATTTTAGATATTTAAATATTAATTTAAATCTTAAAATTATTTTTTAACTTTTTTTATTTTTATCTTCAATGAATTCGGTTAAATTAAATTGAGTTATATGATAAAAAAGAAAAAATTATTTATTCAAAAAATATTTAATATATAAAATAAAATAAACCTAATTTATCATTGTTTTATATAAAATAATTTTAAAAAATATTACAATCCCTTTTTCTCGGAATAATTGTTGGTTCAGCTCTAAAATACTTTTCATTCAAATATAATTTAAAAAGAGCATAAACAGGTTTATGATCACTAAATTTTATATCATTATAAGAACCATATTCACAAAGTTTTAAATCTTGAATATGTTTTGATTTATATAATATTCTATCAGTATATCCAGGAATTCTTAATTTTAAATCATAATCATTTGTATCATGAATAAATTTATAAGTTGGTAAAAAATTAATATCTCCTTCTTCAAAATCATTAATTTCTAATTTTCCAGAATGAATTTCTTGTTTTAAATTATCATATTTATATAATTCTGAAATATTTTTTTCTTTAATTAAATTTTGTATAATTTCTTTATTATCATTTTCTAATCTATAATTAAAATCACCAGCCCAAATAACAATATCAAAATAATCAGTTTTATGAATTTCTTCAATATTAATTTGATTAGTATTATCTTTATAAGGAGAAAAATTTAATTCTTGATTAATTCTTTGAAAATCATTATTTCTAGATTCATTTTTATCTTCTCCTGCAGATAAATGACATCCAATAACACAAATTTTTTTTTTTAAATATTCAAAAGAAGCAGCAACACAACCTTTATTTGACATTAAATTTAAAAAACCAGTTTTTACATTTCCATATTGTAAATTTGTAAATTTATCTTTTATTGAATTATGAACAAAAACAGAAATATGAAATGCAGATAAATTTGAATTAATTAAATTATAATAATTTTCACCAAAATAATCATTTAATTGTTTTTCCCAAACATCTTTTGAATCTTTAAAAAAAGAAGCTGAAATACTTCTTAAACATTCTTGTGTACTTATAATATATATATGATATAATTTATCTTTTGGAAGAATTATTGATAAATGCTCATTTAATGGTTTTTTTCCATGAACATTCCATGTAACAGTATAAATTAATAAAGAATTATTATCATCATTATTTTGTGAATTATTTTCATTTATATTATTTTTTTTTGATATAAATATATTTTTTAAATCTGACCATGTTTTTGGAATGTTTATTTCTTGGGAATTATTAATTATATTTTGCATTTTTAATATTTATTAAATAACTAATATTTAAAAATAAGTTTAATTAAATATTGTATTTAATTTTATTTTTTTCATTTTTTTTTAATTTTAATGGCTTCAGAACTAACTCCAGATAATATAAATTCAAATCAAATATCAAATCAAAATCAAGATGTTCTTGGAAAAAGTACTTTTATTCAACCTCCAGAAGATAAAAAAGGAAAAATTGAATTTGATTTAGAAAATTGGAAAAAAACAGAACAAATTAAATTTAAAGCTTATTTAAGACAAGTTGAATATGATTTTGTTACAAAATTACAAGAAGAATTTAAAAGAAAAGAAGATAATAGAGAGAAAGAATTTAAACAAAAAATTAATGAAATAAATTTATTAAAAAATAAATTATCTAAAAAAGCATCTGAATTAGAATCAAGAGAAAATAAAATTTCTTTATGTGAAGAACAATTAAAACTAAAAATAAATGAAGTTTCTAAACAATTAGTAAATAAAGATGATGAAATAGCATATATAACAAATAGATTTAAAGATGAAAAAGCTCTTTTACAAAAAGAAAAAATAACTCTTCAAAAAAATATAGAAAATATAAAAAAACAATTAGAAAATGTAAATAATAATTTTAAAAATTATAAACAAGAAATAGAAGATTCTCCAATAAGTTTATTAAAAAATGAAATAAATAAAAAACAAATTTTATTAGAAGAAGCAGAAAAAGAAAAAGAAAGATTAAATAATGAATTAAATAATGCAAGAAATATAAATGATAAATTAAAAAATGATTTAATAAAAATGAAAAGAGCATATGAAGAAGATAAAGAAAATATGTATAAGCAAAAAATGGAAGAAATAGAAAAATTAAAATTTGAAATTTATAATCAAAGAGAATCAAAAGAAGAATTAAATGAATTAAAAATGTTAAAAGAAAAAATAGCAAATTCAACAGGAATGAATGGATTACAAACTCAAAATATTAATACAATGAATCAAAATAATTTTTCAACTTTAAATAATAATAATAATGTTGAAAATTCAATGCAACCAAATAATAATATGATGAATGGTTCACAACAATCAATTAATCAACAACAACCTAAAAGAAGATTATATAAAATTATATCTTATAATAGAAAAGAAAAAATTAATGAATATGATGCTAAAAATGAAATTGAAAGATTATCAAAAGAAAGAGATATGTTATTAAGTGGAGTTTATCAAGAAAATGATCCTATTATTATTCAACTTGAAAATAAAATAAAAAGATTGTTACAAAGTTCACAACAACAAGATTATTAAATAATATATTTTTTTTAAAATTTTTTTATTTAACTTTTATAATTTTATCTTTTTAAAATAAATTTAAATTTTTTAATAAGTCATTTATAAAAAATGGATTTTAATAATATAATTAAATATTAATATTTCTATAAATTATATTTCATTATTTTAAATCATAAAAGAAAATTAGATTTGGATAATTATATTGTTTATTATTTATTTATTCATAAAAATATTATCCATTATTTACGTTTTTATTTAGATAAAATGTTAAGTTCCCTTTAGTTCCTATTTTAATTATATCATTTATACCATATTTTATAGTTTCTTCATTATTTAAATACCATGCAAACATTTTATAATAACCTTTATGTAAAAATTTTAAAACATTTTTAAAATTTTCTTTACCAATTTTTTTATTATTTATAAATAAATGAGTATAATAATTTTTTATATGTGTATTTTTCATATTAATCACATGTTCTTTTTCTTCCAATTCTTTTTGTATTTCATTAAATAATTCATTTTTATCAAATTTATGATTATTTAAATTATTAGAAATTGTATTAATTTGAGATTTATACTTAGATTTTTTTTTTTCAATAATTTGGGCTTTTTGAATAATTCCATTAATAACATTATTATTAGAAATTCTGTAATTTATGTTATTAATTGGATTATAATCACTTAAGATATAATTAAAATACTCTAGAATATCTAATAAATAAGAATTATTTATATATTTAGAAAAATTTGATAAATTAATTTGATTTGCTTTTTCAGATTGATAATCTGGAAAAGCCATTTTAGTTAATATTTCTTTAATATCATCTAAAAGTAAATCATCAAATGGTTTTATTTCCATTTGAATTTCTTCATTTATAAAAAAATTTTCAAATGAATTTGATAAATCTTTTTCATCAAATAAAATTGATGATTTTAAAGAATCATATTTATTACTTATATTTCTTAAATAACCTTCTTCTCTATAAAAACTTTTATTTATTTTTGTTTCTAAACTCGAAAAAAGAGGATTATCAATAAAATTTTCAATGAAAATATTTTTATTGAAATTTTTTAATTTAATACTTTTATATAGAGAAATATTAAAATCATTAATTAGATTGTCCTTTTTTTTATTATTTGGAATTCCATTATAAAAAGAAAAGTCTTCTTTATTATTGATTGATACAATTAAAAGTTTATTTTCTTCTTCATATATTTCTGCATAACTAGAAAGAGAAGTAATAGTATAAAAATCAGGTGATAATTTTAAATTTTGAGTGAAATTTAAATATTCTGCCATTTTTTTTGAAAATTTTTCATAATAAGAATATACATTTTCACTCTCCTTTCCTAAAAATAAAAAATTATCCTTAATATGATCTTGAGTTGTTTTTTTATTTGAATATTCAATTATATATGGTTTTGACATAAACTAAATTAAAATTAAAATAATTTAATCAATATTAATGTTAATTAAATCCAAAAAATAAATAATTTTTTTATAAAAAACCAATTTCTTTTCAAAAAAAATTTTTCCAAATCATTTGAAAAACAAAACTAAAATAATCATATAAATTGTTTTTTTTCTAAATTTTCATTTAATAAATTAGTTATTTTGAATATAATTATTTTGATTTCGAATATTTATTTTTTTTGAAATTAAGATATCATCTAACAATAAATTCAAGAAATCTAAATTTTATGGAAAAAAAATGAGTTATTTTTCAATAACATTCTACAAAAATTCCTTTTTTGAGATAATCTTATTATTCAATCATGATATAAAATAAAAATGAAAATGGGATTATCAAAAATAATAAAAAAAACAAACAATAAAATTATATCTAAAAAGTCAAAAATTGTAAACTATAAGAATGTAAATAAATCAAGTTTGATATATTTTCAATAATTTCATAAATAATATATTCTGAAATGAAATAAAACCGATGTATTTTTTTTCTTTTTAAATAAATTATTCTTATTGAATTACAATTATTAATTAAAGATTATAATATCTATTTAAAAGTAAATTTAAATTAAATTATAGAAAAAATTTATATATTAATTAATTAAAATTTTCGTTTTGAATAGACAATCCAATAAAGTAATTTAATTTTATCAATATATTCTTTAATTTTTTTGGGGTCCATTAATAAATCTAAATATGATTTATATGAAACATCAAAAATAGGTTTAATGTAGTTTTCATCAAATAATAAAGGATTTTTAACAATATTAAAATAATTAGGATATGTTTCTTCTTTAATAAAATCAAAATTTAAACTATAAATTTTTTTTAACTTAAATATTGATTGCATTTCTATTTCAATAATCTTTAAAAAAATATATCTTTCATCTTTTGAGTTTCTGAATTCTCCTAAATTTCTTGTTAAAATTGTTTCAAAATTATCAACATATCCATTTAATAAGATTTGGAGTATATTATCTTTTATTTCTTTTTTTAAAGAATTAATATAAGATTTATTTATTTTAAGAAAAATATTATATTTTTTACAATTAGGGCATTCAAAAAGATAGTTACTTATTTTTTTTATTTTAAAATTATGATATTCATTGTTTATTTTTTTAAAACAAAATAAACAATATTCAAAATATTTCTCAATGAAATTATTGTTATCAAAATCTCTATCAATAGTAAAAATTTTAATTAATGTGCATATTAATTCTATATTTAAATATTGTAGTTTAGATAAATTATAGTTTTCAGACAATTTATTCATGATTTTAATATATTTAACAATTAAATCTAGTTCTTTTAAAAATATTTCTTGTGATATTTCCAATTTAATAATATAATTGATAGAAAAAATAAAATATGAAAAAATAATTTTCATATATTTATTATTATTAATATTTGATAATTCAAAAAATTTTCTATTTGCTTCAAGTGAATACATACATACATCATTTAAATCTTTATCAATTAATAAAATAAAATTAAAAAAAGAAACATATAATTCTTGTTCTTTGCATGTTTGTTCAAATGTTTTATTAAAATAAAAGTTAATTAAAGTTTTAATTTCTTGATAATTATTTTTTGAATTATAAATTTGAAATAACATTAAAAGAATTAAAAAATATTCTTGAAATGTTAAATTATCATCATTTATTTCTTCTCCTAAATTATTATTTCCACAAATTAATTTTTGAATTAATTTATAAGGTGATTCAAGGAATTTTTTAATAATATAATTATTATTTGAATATTGCGGAAGTTCGTCTTCATAAAATTTTTTTAATTGATAAAATTCTCTATATCCAATATTATAAACTGAAAAATCTGTAAAAATATCTTTTTCATTATTAGAAGAAATAAAAAAATTTTGTGGGAATAAATCAAAATTTTCAAAATTATTCATTATTTGATTTGATAAAAAATCAACAAATAATTTTTTATTATCAACTAATGTTATATTTAATTTTATTTCACTTTTGAGAAATGTTTTAAATAAATTTTTAACATTAAAATTATTTTCATTATTTTCTTGTTTTAAAAAATTATTATAATATTTGATTTTTTCATCAATGAATAAAATATTATAAACAATATTAAAATACGAATTTTCATTCTTTAATTTCTGATAACATATTTCTTCTAATAATCTTTTTATAGTATTATTTTTTTCAATATTAGATAAAGAGTCTATAAAAAAATAATTTACAACTTTTTGAATAGTGAAAATATAAATTCCAATTTTTTGAAATAATTTCGAAAAATGTTTGATAAAAATATTTTTTATGTTTCTATTTAATTGAAATATATTTTCTATCCTTGAATAAATTATTTCTTTAAAATAATTCTGATTTTCTTCATCATAAATATCGAAATTAATATTAAAATAAAAAAAGAGAAAATATTTAAATAAAAAGGATAAAAAAATTAAATCAATATCATTATTAATATATTCATTTTTTTTTTCAATTTGAAATATTTCGAAACTAATTTGATAATTAGAATTTCCTTGAATTGTACAATTAATTAATCCATTTAATATTCTACTAATTATTATTAATTCATCATTATCAAAAATTTGAATGGATTTTAATATTATTATTTTAAAAAGTTTATTAAATTTATTATTTTCAGCAATTATAAATTGATAATTTCTAAATCCTTCTTCTAATAATAATAATAAATCAATTTTTTTAGCATTTTCATTTTTCACAATAATTAAAATTAGTAATTTATTAAATTTAGTTAACCATTCATTATAATCAAAATCTTTATTATTTATTAAAGTCCCAATTAATTTTATTTTTTCTGTAATTTCTGGTGAATTAAAATTTGCCATTAAAAATTGAATTTAAAATTAATCATTTAAATAATAAAAAATTTTAAAAATTATATTGACTTTGAGAATTTCCTTTTTTTAAAATTAAAACAACTTTTTTAAAACAAATATCTTATATTATAAATATTTTAATCCTTATATAAAAACTTTAAACAATAATAAATGGGTTCTAACTTTTTTACTTCAAAAAATTATTGTTCTATCATTTTTTATAAATAATAGTTCAATTTTGAATTAAAGACATGGAAGATAAAAAAAGTTTTAAAACAAAAAAAAAGTTTAATGTAAAAAATATTAAATCAACAACAGATGTAGAAATAATAAAAAATTTAGTTGAAACAAATATAATAAATATAAATGAGGGATCTTCATTATCTTATCTTCTTTCTCTTGTAATTAAACCAAAAAAAACAACAACAAATAATATAAACTTACTTTTATATTTATTAAACTTTTATTCCAAAAAAAATGAACAAATTTTTAAAGAATTTGTTTTCCAAGCTTGTGAATTAGGTAAAGAAAAAATTCTAAAAATTATCCTTGATAATAATTTTGATATTAATTCTCAAAATGAAGTAGGAGAAACATTATTACATGTTGCAATTGCAAAAAGTGAAAGAAAAATAATAAAATTATTATTAAAATATAACCCTAATCAAAATATAAAAACTTATAAAGAACAATTATCTATTATTGATTATGCTTTTGAACAAGATGATTCTTCAATTATTACTTTAATAAAAAAAGGAAATCAAGAAAAAAATTTATTTACAATGGAATTTATAGATAATAATAAAATTATTGCTACATTTCCTTCAAAAAAAAATGATATAATAAATGATAATCAATCAATAAATCTATATAATTCACAAAAAAATAATTTTATAAATCAAAATGAATTATTAAATTTTGAAACTCAAAGTGAAGAGGAAGAAGACTTTTCAAAAAGAATGGATTCAATAGAAATAAAAATAACTAATCAATTTAAATTAAAAGAAAATGAATTAAAAAAGGAAATTTCATCAGAAGAAAAAGATGAAATTTCTGATGAAGAAAATGAAGAAATATTTAATGAATTAACAGGAAATATTCAACAAAGAATATCAAATTTTTCAAGTTTTGAAGATAATCTTTCACTATTTCATCAAAAATTTTCAATTGGAAAAAAAGAAAAAGAAAGAAATATAAATACATTTCGTAAAAGTGCAAATGTAATAGATAATTCATATAATAAAATAATAAATACAGAAACAAAAATTCATAATAAATTTCCAAGTAAATTAACAAGAGAATTATCAACAAATTTAAATTCTTTAGTAACTCCTATAAAAAATGAAAATGAAAATGAATATTTTACAGAACAACAATCCTTATTTTATAATAATGCTTATAATTCAGAACAAAGACAAAAAAAAAATATTGAACAATTTATTAATTTTTTTCAAGAAATTGGTATTTCAACAGAATATATTCAAATTTTATCATTAAATGGTTTTGATGATTTAAATTTATTAATAGAACAAACAAAAAATGGAATTGCAATGACAGATGATAATTTAAGAGATATAGGAATTAAATTACCAGGAATAAGAGCTAAAATTTCAATTCATTTAGAAGAATTAGCAAAATTATATGATTTTCCTATTGAAAAAGAAAAAGTTTATTATCAAAATGATATAAATAAAAGTTGTTTACATAGATTTTTATCATCAATTAATTTAGAATGTTATTTAAATAATTTTATTAATAATGGTTATACTTCACCTGAATTGCTTTTTATTCAAATGATAAGTAAACAACCTATTACTGATGAAATTTTATGTAAAGAAATATTAATTGATAAAATTGGTTATAGAATGAGAATAATTAATAAAATTAAAAATGAAGGATATAATTATTTATATAAATTGAAAAATGGATTTTTAGGTAAAAATAATCTGTTTTCTAAATCAAATAATGTATTTTTTGAACGAAAAAATGATGGAGTAAATAATAATGAATCTTGTAATATGTGTTCTATAATATAAGTTTATGAATAATGGTGTAAATATATATTCTCATTTAATGTTGATTGAAATAAATCAATATAAATAAGTGATTTAATTTTTTATTTGTTGAATTAAATGATATTTTAAAATATATGAATTTTTTCCTTACAGTTGAAAATTATTTTTGTTTTATCAACAAATCCAATATTTCTATTTATAGTTATTAAAAAGAAGTTATTAATTTTTTTAGTAAAATATTAATAAAAATCATTTAACTAATTTAAATTGAACAATAATACCTCATTTAATATTCTTTAAATAAATAAAACCAAATCACTAAAAATATCCTTGAAATAAAAAAAAATTAAAAATAAAAAAAATAAATATTAAAAAAAACTAAAAAAAACATCCCCTTAAATAATTTATAATTTAAAAAAAAACCAATTTTCCCAAAAATGAATATAAAATTTTAAATATTTAAATAAAGTAAACTTTCAAAAGTCATTTTTTTTATGAAAAAAACCTCAAATAAAAATTATTTGAAACTTATAAAAAATTTATTATTTAGGTTGAATAATCATACAAGTCATATTATCACACCCGACTCCTGTTTCATTATATAAATCTTTAGCACAAATAGTATCCATCATTTCTTCAATAATTTTACTTAATTTTTCATTATTTCCCAATCTATTTTTAACAAAATCACAAGCTTGTTGATTAGTTAAACAATCCCAAATTCCATCACAACCAATAATAATAAAATCAACATCTTTATTATAATCTTCAATTTTAATTTCAGGATCAGAAGTAATAATTTGTTCTTCAGGTTTTAAATTTTTATTTTGTTTATAATCTAAATCACCTAAACCTCTTGTTAAATTTAAATTTCCTTTAACTCTTCCATCAGTTATCCATCCATCAGCTTTATAAATTCTATTTTTTTCACCTTCTAATTCAGGTTTATGATCAATACTCATAGGAAAAGCATTTCCATTTTTACATAAAACAACTCTTGAATCTCCTGCATTAGCAAAATACATTTTTTTAGTATTTTCATCAATTACACAAACACAACTTGTGCATCCTGTTCTCATTGCAATTTCATCACTTTCAGGATCTTTTTGACCTACTAATTGTGCTAAAATTGACATTTGACTATTTGGAGGCTCATTTTTACTTTGTAAATCATCTTCTTCTTTACTTTTTCTTGCATATTTTTTTATCTCTTCTTTTCCTTCTGTTGTTTGCATTATTTCATCCATTTTTATAAAAGTTTCTTTTATTGCTGTTTTTAAATCTCCGTTTATATAATTTTTATTTTCTATTAATTCATGAGTAAAATGATTGATTACAAATTGAGATATTTCTTTACCACCGTGACCATCAAATACACCAAATATATCAAGTTCTTTTGATTTTCCACGAGAAATGTCTGTTATGTGAGCGTCCTCCATTCGCTTTCGCCATCCTTGCATTCCACATACTCCAAATCGTAACTATTTATTTATTTATTTTTTTATAGTGGTTAATGTTTTTTTTGTTATATAATTTTATAACTTACAAATGAATTTTCACCGTCGTCACTATGTTTTTCTTTGTTTGGCTGAGATAGGAATTCACCCATTGTTTTTTATAATGTTTTTTTATTTTTTTTTTTTAGGGATTGTTTTTTTATTCTTTTTTTTTTTATTCTTTTTTTAGATTGAATTGTTTTATAATAGAAAATTTATATTATTTTGATTTTTTTTATATTTTGTTTTTGGATTTTTTTTATCCTTATTTTCATTAAAAAATAATTTTTATATTTAAAAAAACTATTTTTATTTCTGTTTTTACATAATGATATTTCAAAAAATTTAGGAGAAATTGACATATACTTATTCATAAAAAAAAATTATAATTTTTAAAGAATATTTTTTATTATATAAAGAGTTTACTTAAACCTTTAAAAAATATTTATAATATTTTTCAATAATTAATATAATTTAATGAAGTTGAGGTTAAAAAATTTTAGAAATCTGTTTTAGAATTTTAATAAATCAATATAACAATTTAATATTAATGAAATTATGTATTTTATATATTTTAAAAAATTAATTAAATTTATTTATTTTATTTAGAATAAATATAATTAAACAAAAAGTGGAAAAAATAAATTATAATGATTATTTACTTTAATGTCAAACAATATTTATTAAAAAATATCAAATGACTTTTACCTTTTTAAATTTAAAGTTTTATTATAAAAATCTAATCAAATAACAAACAATAATAATATAATAAAAGTGTTATAATTAATTTTGAAATTTTAAACATTTTTCAATGTATTTAAAAAGCTTTATTATCATGTAAATTTGAATAACATATTTCAGAAGGAAATTAAACAAATTTATCTTTATAATATTTAAAATTCAAATAATAATTAAATCAATTGAAATAAAAAATTTATAAAAATAAATCCCTAAAAATGAGGACAATCATTTATTGGCCTATAAATGTAATCTATTTTATTCATAAAAAAAAACTTTTTGTATTTTTATTTGAAAACATTGATTAATATTTTTAATTACATTGACATTTTATCACTTATTTTTTTAATTTATTGAATGGAAAAAACTCTATTTTCTTTATTTTTTTATAAAAAATGATTTTAAAATTTTGATTCTTTATTTTTAAAAAGGGATTTCATTTAGTTTTTTTTACAATTACATATTTTTAATAATAAATTAAATTTGATAAAATGAACTTAAAATTCTTGATTAAATATTAGTAGATATTTTAAATTCCAATAAATTTTAAATAATTTAAGTGACATTAATTTATAAATAATAAAATTTAAAGGCATAAATTATTAATTATCACTTGAACATTTTTTAATGATTAATTCGATAATTTATTTGAATAAAATAACTAAATGAAAAACAAGTAGCTTTTCAAATATTTTATAAAAATAGAAGAAAAACCTTTATTATCTTTCTAAATAAGATTTTTTTTTTAAAAATAATTTGAAGATAATTGATTAATAAATAATATCATATTATTTGAAATAATAAATCTATATGGAATTATCTTATAGTTGTTAATCAAAAAAAAAATCAATTAATTTTATAATTAAAAAATAAAATCTGAAAATATGTCAGCTCAAAAAAATAAAAAAAAGTTATTTTCCCTTCCAATATTCATATTTTCAACAAGTTTTTCTTTAATCGATCAATTTATAGAAAATTATTTCTTTTTTTCCGAATCAATTCCTACAAATTTAAATAAAAAAAAGCAACAATTAGATCCAAAAACATCAAGAATAGTTGAAATTAATAATCAAAAATATATAATAAATTTCAAAAGTCTTGTAGACTTAAATATACAAGATTTAGCAAATGTAAAAAATTCATCTATATTATTTTTTATTTTAGATGTATCAGAGCACACTAATTTTGAAAAATTAATAAATGAATATGTAACTTTTATGATAAATGAAAATAAATGTAATTTTAAAGGTCCAATTCTTATTTTTGGAGTTTGTGATAAAGAAGAGTTTGATGGAATAGAAACAGAAAAAGATGAAGTTGAAACATATTTAAAATTAATTGATTATCAAAATATAAAATATATTGATTTAACTTCAAAATCTCAAGATCAGAGATTTATAACAATAAATGATACTATTAAAAAATTATTATTAAGAAATTTAATTAAACCTCATTCTTTTTCAGATGATGGATGTTTATTATTTTAAGAAAAAAAAGGATGTTTTTATATATTTATATTATTATAAAATATTATATTTTTTAATTCAAAATAAAATATAATTTAATAAATTAAAATAAATGTCATTAGACAGAAATACTAAAAATTATGTTACAATTACATTGTATCAAGCAAAAATTTGCAGAAATCCTGAAAGTTATTTACCATATACATTATCGATAAAATATAATGAACAATCTCTTTTAGAAACAGAAAAAATAATAAAATCTACAATGATATTTCATGAAGAAACTTTCCATTTTAATATATCTTCAACAGAAAAATATAATTTAAGTCATATAATATCAATAAATGCATATACAAGAACAATGTTTGTTATAAAAAATTATTTTGCTAAAGTAACAATACCATTTAATATATCAAATAATCTGAATCAAAAACAATGGTATTTTTTAAAAGATAATAATGAAGAAATAGTTCTTAAAATTTTATTATCAATTGATTCAACATTATCACTTCATCAAAATAATTCAATGTATCAAATCAATAAATCATATAGAGTAGAAAGTGCTCATGATTTATTTAATAAAAAAAATTTAAATTTATCTTTAAATGTAAATTCAAATTCTCCAAGTCAAAGACAATGTTCAAATAAATCAATGGTAAATTTAAATTCTTTTTCAATATTAAAAAATTTAGCAAGTCAAAATCAATTAGTTTCAATTGCAGAAAATGATAGTAGTAGTAATATTACTATTAATAATAGTGATAGTAGTTATAGTGATTGTAATGAAATTAATAATAGTTTTAATAGTGATAATTTTGATAAAATTGATTTAAATAATATTTCTATTACTGATATTAATAATGTTATTTCTATTAGAGCTGATAAAATTTTAGAAAAACAAAAAAATTATGATAAAATTTGTATTGAAAATAAAGAAAGAGATTTTTCTATTGGAAGAAAAAAAAATATTTTAAAAAAGGAAAATGAAAAGTTACAAGTTAATATAAAAAAATTAGAAAAAAATAAGAAAAGTTATGAAACAAAAAATATTAATTTAAATGAAAATTTAATAAAATTTGAAAAGGAATTATATATTAATGAATTAAAAGAGGAAATTAATTCATTTAATCAAGAAATTTTTTATAATTTGAATTCAAATTATATAATGAATACATCAGATTTAACTTTAAATAATTTTAAAAATAATTTAATAATTGAAAAGTATTTAAAAAGAATGACTAAAAATACAAATAATCTTCATCCTAATATATCTATTAATGTAGATATAATTGATGAACCAATTATAAATTCTAAAAAATTAAAATATGAATATTTAACATCAAAACATTTAAATTCAACAAATTTTACATCAATATATAGTAGTGAAAGTTTAATTAATAAACATTATTCTCCTTCAACAAATAATATTTATGAAGTAAGAAATAAAAGTAAACATAATAAAAATTCTCTTGATTTAGATTTAGCATTTAATAAAAATACAAAAAGAACTTCTTCAAAAAAAGAAGTTGAATTAGAAAATATTAAATTAGTAAGAATAAAAACTTCTTCTTCTAAATCAAATTTATTAAGTAATAATATTAATAATAATGGAAGAAGACAAATTTTAAGAACTTCAATGAAAAGACCTTCTTTAAATTCTTTAAGTAAATCAAATGTTAATATTGTTCCTACTTCTAAAATTAAAAAAAAAATTTTTGAACCACATGTTATTCCACATAATTTTAATCAAGGAAAAAATATGAATTTTATCAATAATAATGATTTAAATAAAGCCAAAATTACCCCAAAAAATTCAAAAAAATAGTATTTATTTTTTATATGAATTAATCCAGTAAAAAAAAAATACTTATTGATAATGTATATGAAATTTAATTTTTTAGCAAACTTTTTATAATATTTTTATTTATTTATTGAGAACTTTACTAAATCTAATTTAATAATTTGTAAAGTCATAATTACATTTTATTTATATATAAAAGAATATAAATATTCTCAATTACATAATTTAATTAAAAAATTTTAATTTTTTTTATCTAATTTACATTGGGTATTTATTTTGTTAATTAATTAAATTAATTTTCAAAATGTATTAAAAAAATGTAAATTGGAATATCAAATTTTTTTCAAACAAATATTATTTAAAAGCTATGAAATCAAAACATAAAGTTTTATAAAATTAAAGAGATTATAATTTTATAGATATATAAATTATTTAATAAAAAGGGAAATTGATAATATTAAATTTGATATTACAATAATAAATAATTATGAATATAATTTGATTAGGACATGATTATCAATTTATCAAAATAAATTTAAGTAAAAAAAGAAGAAAAATAGACTTATATTCTGAAAATGAAATTGAAAAAATTCAAAAAATTAGGAAATTCTTGGGATAAATGTTAAAAGTAATGTATTTGAAATTCATTTTGTTAAAAAATAAAATTTTTTTTTTCAAATCCGTTAAAAAATCTTTGAAAGTTTTAATATTTGTGATAATAATAATTACAATGAATATTGAGAAGATAAGATATAAAAACTTAATTATGAAGGTATTAAATAAATTTAAAGAAAAAACAATTTATTAGAATTAATCTAAAAATAAACAAAAATAAATATAAATAAATATTGTAAAAGTATTTTTTTAATAAAAACAAATTCTATTTTTAATTTAACAATAAATATTAAAAAAAAATCAAACAAAAAAAAAAAATTAACCTAATAATCATAAAAAACAGTAAAATATAAAGAAAAAAAAAAAAATAACATCTATTCCAACCCGAAAACAAAAAAAAAGTCAAAAAAAAACAAAAAAACCAAAAATCTAAGCTAACAAAAAAATAATTTGAAAAAAAAAAATTTTAACAACATTTCCTTTTTTCCTTTCCTTCAACATTAAACCCATTATCTTCAAATCCATCATTATTACTATCTAAAACAATATTTTGTGCATTATTTCCATTAAATAAATTTTTTTTTTTTTTATTTTTTTTTCCTTTAATTCCACCATCAAATCCAAAATCATTAGAATTTTTAAAATTTTTAACAACTTGTTGCATAAGACTTAAAAAAGCAGAATGAACATTTTCATTTTCTTTAGCAGAAGTTTCAAAAAAAGCTAAATGATTAATTTGTGCTTTAAGAGTGGCTTCTTCTTTAGAAACTTCTCTTTCATTAATTAAATCACTTTTATTTCCAACAATAACAATAGCAGCATCATCATCAGATTTCATTTTAAAATCATTTAACCATTTATCAACATTATCAAAAGAACTTTTTCTAGTTATATCATATACTATTAAAACTCCTTTTGCTCCTTTGTAATATGCACTTGTTATTGCTCTATATCTTTCTTGACCTGCTGTGTCCCATATTTGAGCTTTTACATCATATCCTTCTATTTTCATCATTTTTGTACCAAATTCTACTCCAACTGTACTACGCATATCTGCTGCAAATTCATTTTTTACGTAACGAAGTAATAAATTTGATTTTCCTACTCCAGTGTCACCTATTACTAATATTTTAAATATCATGTCGTAGTTTTCCTCGTCTTCAAACATTTTTTTTTTTTTTTTTTTGTATGATTTTTTTTAAAGTTAATTATTTTTTTAATGTTTAATTTAATTTTTTTATTTAAATTTTTTTTGATTTAATTTTTAAAAGTTTATTTCAATTTACTTAACATTTATATATTTTATATCTATTATTTAGATTATATATGATTGATTTAGATAAATTTTAGTAATTTTTAAATTTTTATCTTAATAAAGAATAAAATAAAAGATATTTATAAAAATCAAATTTAAAGAAAATAAAAATAATTCAATTTTTGATTATTAATTTATAATTTTTACACTATTATTTTGTTTCAATTCATTTAAACTTTTAGAATTTTTATTACTAAATCTTTGATAACTTCTTCTTCTTTTTTCTATACTGGAATTATTATTTCTACTAGAAGAGGAAATATCATTTTTATTTTCTTTAGAATTATTCTCAGAATTTAATTCAATAGAAATACAATTTAAATCATTTAAAACTTTATCATAATTAAAAGAACCATGATTAACAGAGTCAGATAATTCTACTTTATTTTTATGAACATTAATATTATTATTACTATTATAATTCATAGAATTTGTCATAGTATGAAATCTTTCAATAATATGTTCTTTTCTTCTTTCATTAAATCTAAAAGAACCTTTTCCAGTACTTTTAGAAGAAGAATAAGAAGAAAAAGAATTTTCTAAATTAAAATTTATATTATTATTATTATTTTTTTGTTTAGGAGAAATTAAACTTGCACAAACTGTTGGAATATAAAAATCTTTTTTCATATGAACTGGTTTAATTTGTTTTGTTGAACGAGATGATTTTTCTGCAGAATCACTATCAGTTATATTCATATCTTTTTTACTTTTTGATGAATTTAAATTTAATGAAATTTTTTTATTATTTATTTCTCTTGTACTTGTTCTTTTATTTGATATTTTTTTTGATGATGTTAATTGTGGTTTTTTCTCATTTATATTTAAAAAAAATTTTTTGGGCTGTTTATTACTTAAATTTTCATTTAATTGGTTTTTTATTTTTTGATTTGAAAAATTTTTTAAATTAGGATTTGAATTTTTCTTTCTATTTTTTTGCTTTTCATATAATAATTTTTTTGGTAAAATTTTTTCTTGTTGTCCATGCATTGTTACATTTATACTTTTTATATTTTCTTTTGATTTTGAGTTTTTTTCTTCTTCTTTTGCTCTTTTTAATATATTTTTTAATACTGTGTCAAATTCGTTTTTTTTTACTTTTGAATTTTTAGGCTTAAAAGCATATGTTTTTTTATTTGGTGAAGGAGATAAATTTTCATTTTTCATATATTTTTATTTTTTGATTTTTAAAAATTTTATTAATGTAAATATTATTTATTACTTCAAAAAGTGGAAAAGGAAAAAATGGAAATAATTTATAAAATGAATAAAAATTATTGTAATAATAAAATTTTAATATTTAATGCAATTATTAAATATTCATTTGATTTTTTTTAATAATTTGAACTTTTATTTTTATTCTAAATTTAATAAAAATTTTGTATATAAGAATTTTTGGAAATTATTCAAAAAGTTGAAATTAGGATATTTTAAAAAAAGAATCTTTCTTAAGAAAGTAAAATATTGTTTATTTAAGAGAAAGAAACTTTAAAAAAAAGATAAAGAAAATTTTATAATATTTAATGATGTTATGGAAATCCATCTAAATATAATAGAATATTATAATAATAAATATAATTTTCAATAGTGAATCAATTATAGTCAAATATTATTGAAAAAGAATTAATTAAAAATATTTTAATTCTTTAAAGAAATTGAAGAAGAACAATTATAGAAATTAAACTCATATCATTATCTTTATCAATAATTCTTCATAATTTTTATTTCTTAATATTTTTCAATTGGCTTATTTGAATTTTTATATTTACAAAGTGTTTTTTTCTTTTCCGAAACTATTTTTTTTTAATTTTTAAAATATTTTTAATAATTCAAAGAGATTGTATTTTTT